>JAAAKM020002542.1:0-13331 GCA_010016025.2 Alatinidae sp. Z8VKAUB7J3 | reverse complement strand
AATTCCTCATAACCTGTGGTGATATTGTTTATTAATCGAGACCTTAAACCATTGTGGTAACTTATAGCAATTGAAGCGTTAAGCATTATATCGTTTTGACCTGAGCTATTGCCTTTGTGTAGTACAGATCAATGTTTTATTACACTAGCGTTTGTAGAAATAAACAAGTTTTTCAGTTTTTATTGAGCTGGAAACGAACAGGTAGATCTTGCCAGCTGTACTTTAGTATTGAGGTATTTTAGTATTCATCTGTTCCTGGTGCCACCAGGGATATCAATGCCTGTATAATGTCCAGTAAATAGCGTCAAACGAAACAACGGAAGGAAGCCATGCCTTAATTTTTCCTGAGTAGACATACAGTAGGTTTTGTGTGTATAAATTTGGGAATAGGTTTTTACTAGGATGGCTTTATTTTTGGCGTCATGGCATTTCTAAGAATTCGGACGTTGATGGCCCTGACTTTCTAGGTTGCTGTTGCGGTACTGATCTAAATGTGTTACGCCGATGCTAGGTCTTAATTAAAGAGCAGAGGAGGCAGCAGCAGAGTCTCTAGTTTTGGAAAGTCCCGAAAATAGTCTTCAAGAGTTAAAAAAATAACCGATTGATAGTCCTTTGAAGAATATTTCGGATAAATAATATTTCGAGTCAAATTGTTAGGGCAAGGTATTTCATGTATTTTCATGGATGCGCGGTAAATGCAAAGAACAGCTTTCATGAGACGCAAGAGCTTCGGAGATCCGCGACAGAGGTGTAACTTTACCAAGTAGTCATCGATTTGTATGAAGTTGTACAAGATTTATATAAATGCCATGGTCAAGTTTAAAACGATACTAGAGAAGTAGACAATACATCCAGGACTCGAAACGGTGGCCTACGCATTTGTGTATATAGTTAGGAGACAATACCTCCGTAGAGGCATGCTGTATTGTTAGTTGTAGGAATATTGTAGGTCCTTCTTTTATCAGCTTTGGGATTAATAAAATGATGCCAATGGTTTTTATGGCAACCGAGTGCGGTGCTTTGTTGTTTAGGGATGGGTTCAGTATAGGGATAAGGGACGTGAGGTGGCTTATGGACATAGACCCACTTAACGTCTTTACATTTGGGCCCCATCCAACGTACACTGTTATATTCGTTATTTGGGGTTTTATTTCCGATATGTTTAACCTCATTTTGATAACTTTTGCCATCCAGAGCCAAGCGAAGTTGTTGTTATTTTAAAAAAGAACTTGTATTTGGAATATTTTACAAGATTTACAGAGACCCTAGCGGTTGGAATATTTTACAAGGTTTACAAAAACCCTTCAGTGAGAGGGAGCAGACGAGAAGAGAGAATTTGAGCATGCGTTCGTCTTAAACGAATGTGTGTGATATTACATCTTTATTGTACGCATATTACTTTCGTTAGGTGAGTGCGACATAGACTATCGAAAGGATAAAGCGATGATATAGTCTGTGGGAATACTCACGTGCTTATAGCATTGTTATCGTTCACTCTTGTGAAGCGGCCATTGTCGCCCGAGATTAAAAGTTAAATATATATTGGCCAACAAACAAAACTATATTTCGCTCTTAAGACGTAGTGCAGTTGAATGATTTATTGGTGGCCTTAAAACTGCTGATTTTACCTTTGCATATAGTTTGCTTATGATTGTAACTTTGATTCACAAATATCCTTTTTTTATGATGTAGCTATCTCTCCTGCTGACGTGAACTACGCTGAGACTTTGAGTACCCTTCGCTATGCCAATAGAGCAAAGAACATTATCAACAAACCGACAATTAACGAGGTAAGGGTATATGACTGTGTGGCCATGCAAGGAGAGCTTCTGCAATTCTATTCATACAACTTTATTTTTCTTACGGTATTGGCAATTCGCGAATGTCAAGCTGCCAATTTGACCATAGAAGCAGTTTGTGGCTGTAAATAGCTAATGGTACCAATGAAGCAGCTAGTGAACACACGAGTTTATTCAGCTTTAGGGTATTTAAGCAGTTTCTTCCTTGTTTATGTATCCGATGCTGAAAACGTACTTTCGATTTGCATCCGGAAATGACGTATTCGATTGGGGCTCGATCAACGCCTGACTCCTATCTCTCTGAAAAACGGAAGGAAGCAACTTTCCTACCTTAATGATGATAATATTAGGAGAATGCCTTCCTCGTAAATTTTGATATTATAACACTCCATGAGTACCAGCTAGATCTAGTGCATATCTGTCAGACCTGGAGAGGAGATATATAAAAACGGCAGCTAGACGTTTCGGTGCGTGCACATTCAACAACTACTAGTCTATATATCTATGACGTAACAAGTAGTTGTCGAGGCATTTCTACGTTTGTAGGATCTGATTATTCATTGAATGAGATTGCCGAAGAGTCTTGTAGGACAGTATGGGATAAAATTAATTGCAGTCATAGATACATTACGAATGACTTATTTATTTTTAATTTTCTTTTAGGATCCGAACGTAAAACTCATTCGAGAACTACGGGAGGAAATTGACAAGCTTCGTTCTATGTTACAATCTGCGAATCGGGTAAGTCTACTGACGTCAAGTCCTAGTTGCAATTATTAAGATTCTAAATCCTTAATGACCCAATAATACAGTATGTGTTTGTTTACAAAAACAATTTTATTATGCTCGTACTAAGTTAATTTTATATGTCGTCATTATGATTGTATCATGTAGGGCTGATTGCCCTTCGAGGCAAGTCACGTGGTCAAAGACAGAAGATGTCTGTCATTTTTGCCGTTGATGGTGTATGGCGATCTTTGTTGATTATGCCACACATTTGTTGTTTTAGTTATAATCAAGCGCCTGGAGATTTGTAGGTAAGGAGCCGATATCGGTTTTACCAGTTGGTAAAAGTGTGTAGGCCTTCGTTGCTGCTGTAGTTTATACTGTCTGATTTCATTTTGCTTACCCCTACAGGATGACCAATCACCACTTAATGGCTTTGAGGAAACGAAAGTAGCGCAGAAAATTCATCAGAACGAGGCTAAAGTAGAGCAACTAACTCGAGACTGGAACAACAAATGGAAAGAAACTCAGAAGATAATGGAGGTATGACGGTTTATGTACTCGTTGACAGATTGAGTTAAAGACGTGTTAACCATTACGGTTTTCCAACAAATTGCCTTTGATGACATCTATCGTATTTATTACTCTATTCACAGTGAATGTTTGATTTCGTAGATAGATTTATCTGTAAACGCAATGAATGTTATAATAATACGGATTCCAATCCCCCTGTGGTTGAGCCTATTAACGTGTGCCGGTTCATTGCCCTAATGGGCTCTTTACAAAGTTTTTCTTCTGAGGCCTTATTTAAAGCTTATTTTCAAGTCCGTATTGCTTCGGACACGCGTGTAGCGTGGCTGGCTACAGCCAGAAGAGACTGAGCGAGGTATATCGGTACATAGACACAAAGGAATTACAAAGCTCTCCGGTTATATTGTAAATGGTATATTGACGGAGAGGTCTTGTTCTTTTTTACCTAAAATTTCCGTTGCCTACCAATGATTTCAACTTACCCTAAATGGCATATTTTACCTACTTTTTATACCTTTTGTTCCGGTAAGATAGTTTGAGGTTCAGAACTAATAATGGCCATCGAAGATAAACCGCGCAGGCCATCCTGAGATCTTTTACGTTATGTTAGTGTCCTTAAATTTATTAATAATCAAGTAAATGTTATTTTACGCTATGTTACTGTTCTTAAATTTATTAATAATCAATGCTATTGAGACGGTTGATTATATAAATTATGTGCAGAGGTTACTACGATTATTGTCTACTACTTTTTTTCGTTTCTTCTTTTTGATCGTTTCCTTGCATCCCCTCGACTTCTTGCTCTTTTTACATCTTATTTCTCCTCCATTTTCATTGCTCTTTTTCCTTACTTGTTCAATACGAGCTGTTTATGTATTTATTTTGCGTACTCATGATCAAGTTTAGCATCGTCAGTGATTAGTTTCGAGTTATTTGTTTAGCCTTGTTTATGCTTACTTTTCAGGAACGTGCACTGGCATTCAGAAGGGAAGGCTTTGGTATCAAAATGGAATCAGATCTCCCGCATCTGATATGCGTTGACGACGACATCCTTAGCACGGGCGTAACACTCTACCATTTGAATGTAATGTTTTGTGTTTCTTACATTACTATATTTAAATGTATGGGAATTTACTTAAAGATTTAGATTTGCGTGATATCATATAAACGATGTATTTCCCAGTAATTTTGTAACTTTTTGTCTAGGGCCAAACACTCTTTTCAGGTGTAACTTTTTCCACTTTCAGTTTTATGTGACATTGTCAGTCTGCAGCAGTGATAACGTTTATATCGTGTCCCTCGGAGTGGCATTTCTTCATTAAATTTTTTATATTTAATCTTAACATTGCGATCTGCTTTTGCCTAGGATGGAAGAACGCATGTCGGTGGAGATAACGCTATCGTCAAGCAAGACATTGGTAAGGATACTTCGGTGACACAAGCGATTGTGATTTCGATCATCTACGACCATCTTACGCTTTATATAGTGAGCGTTTAATTCCATTAGGCAGTGCATAACATTTTTGGTGATATTCTACACCCCATTAAATTGTTCCCAACCAAATTTCGACCTTCTCTGTATGTCTTCCCTCACTTATGTTGTCTGTGATAGTATTTCCCGTCTTTAATACTGTTACGTAGTGTTAAGTGTGGAGTACGTTATAACCAAAAGTCCGAATGTCGAAACACGACATTTTGATACATCGCCGCCCTATGATTGCGCTTGTACGTTCAGCGTCGCATGTGCTTTTGACTTCCCATGTTTAAAGGGCATGCGCAAGGAAGCCGATGTACATCCCACAGGGTAACCCTGTTTGCATTAACAGTACATCTCAATATACCAGCTTAGAATTTTAAAAGATTTAAGGCTTTAGTAGAGCTATAGTTAGCTGCGTAGAGATTTGTATAAGCTGCCGGAGGTACTATTGGTGAATAGTAAATGATTGTTAGATTGACTACAAGTTGTCAAGGGTTTATAAAGATATTTGGCGCGCTGTTGATACATAGATGTACCAATAACTTCTGCGTTGGTTTTTGCTTCAAATCTGCAGAGAGACGTGTCGAGATATTTGCTTAAGCTAAAGGTAGCTTTCGTTGCATGTGTACAAGTATAAAGACAATTACGCTTTTCTCGTGAAAAAGGAAGTACCCGACACAATTGCTGTCCAGGAGTTTAGTCCAAAGTTAAAGGCAGTTGTAGTTTGTCGTAGAGATACCTTGCAGTGGTTAAAAGACATGCGTGGAAGTTGAATCGGTTGCCCAGAACAGTATCACAGACCAGAATTCATTGTTGGTTCTTGCATCTTGTCTAGCACGATAGTATGATTAGCCTTCCAATTGGGAGATGTCGAAAACTCCGATTAGGATAAGAGTAGCTCATTGAGGCAATATCTGGTGTATTAACTTGAATAGCTTTGGCTAGTGTTGACGTGAAATCGAAGTGCCTTTTTTACCATAGTTTTTCGCAAGCCAAAACTCCTGTTTTCTGAGAAAGGTGTGCCTTAATTCGAGCATAGGATCACAATCGACACAGTTACAACAGTTAGTTGCAGCCCTTCACTGGACTGTTTCTGCTTTGTCAGTGGTATGTCGGTATTTAAATACAGTGTTCTGCAGTCGCTTCTTTCATTATTTAGTCAGGAGCGTACATTGCATTGAGTGATTGTAAGGATTTCTTATCGTGATTAGCAGTTGTGCATCGCATAATTATTATTTCTTGTAACTTTTCGTGTAGTTCTCTATGGACCAGGGATCGAACCTGCACATTGCATCCTTGAAAGTGTAGAATCGAGTGTTATCTTACACCCAATTGCTGAAGAGTGTTACGTTAATGGTAATAAGATTAAAAAACCAACTCGACTCAGTCAAGGTGAGTATTGTAAGGAGATTATATTCGGTCACGTAGATATGCAGGGACTTCTTCGTTGTTGTGATCGTCATCGTATCGTCATCATCATCATCATAATCATCATCATCATCATCATCATCATCATCTTCGTCTTCAACATCGTCAGCAACAACTATATCATCAGTATCATCATTGTCGTAGTCAACACGATCATCATTATAATCATCATGAACATCAGCAGCAGCATTCTTATTCCTCATCTTTATTTTCATCTTCGTCTTCATCTTTATCTTTATCTTGTCTTTATCTTATCTAATGCGACGAAAAGAGTGCCACGATATAGAAAAATAATACGGTTGTAGTTTGTAAACTGCTTTCCAGTCATTAATATATGGTGGTATAAGCCTACTGTGGAGTCAATGGACAGCCTTTTTTTTGACGTGATGCATGTTGACGAACTGCGTGCTTATGGGCGTCTGGTGTGAAATGAAGGTTCCATGTAGAGCATTTTTGTTATATTTCAGTGCATGTATATAGCTTTCAATGCACGTCGACTTCCATTTATGTTAATACGCACAGTTTTGACCGAAAATGGACATACATTTTGCACAGATATATTTAGGTTGAATACATAAAACAAGGTTACGTTGGAACTACCGTGAGCACCGTCTCTATCATGCCGCGCTTTTCTTTACGCACAGAAGCAGCGTCCTCTGTCCCAGTGTCCAGGTGAGTCACCTACAAGGCAGAAGATAGGTTGATGTTCCCTTTTTTTCCTTTTTAAAGGCGCGGTGATATTGCTTGGAAAGACAAATATGTTTCGATTCAATCACCCAGCTGAAGCAGCTAAATTAAGGCAGAAATTTGCGTCCGTTGAAAACCTCGCTTCCATTGTTCCAGCAAAAGAGCTCGAGGCACCATCATACCTCTTCTATAACAAAGGGTAAGTAGTAAGTATTTAAAACCCATTGGGTCAATCATGCTTGAAATAAATTGGTATTCTCTGCACGTTACCTCTTACCTATATAAATCTGGTTTCTTTTGGATTGCAAGTATACCCTATTCCGCATTTGTATTGAAAGATGCAATTTGCCCGCCCCCGAATGCTCTTCTTTATAATTTCCCCAGATCTGTTAATGACACAAATCTGGCTTTCGGTAATTTTCGACATTTTATCATTTGAATTAAACAGAGGCTTTTTGGCATCAGCCATGCCCCTGACCTACAGATTTGTCTTATTTCTAGAGCCTAGTACACTGAGAATAATGTTTTTGTATTCATTCTGAAAAGTAATAAAAGTAAGGAGTGTTAGGTAGATGGTATTTTGTTACTTTGATTTGTGAAGACGTCGAGCAGCATGTGGCAAAGAAGTAACATTTCACTTTTGTATTTTAAGTAGATGTTTGACTGCTTAAGAGCTTGATAAGAAGTACCCATCAGAAATATCTTTTGTTGAATTTCAGGTTAGAAATGGAGCGAAGATATCGTGAAGAAACAAGGATTTTAGAAGAGAAAAGGTACTCCAGATAGTAACCCCTTTGGCGGCTAACCTTGTATAACAATATCAAGACAAGTACGAAAGTTAATGTTTCTAGAAGCACAGTTCTTGTAGAAGATGGTTTCTAGTAAAAGTTATTTAATTTTGCCTTATTATGAACGTACTCTTCTGAGGCGTTATGATGCTTGGTCTTGTGATTACAACAACGTGTCTTCCAATTCTGTTATGCCGTCTTGTATATAAATACTAGATATAAACCGAAAAGTATACTGTCTTGAAAGATGCAGCTTAGAATCGTCTCATCTGATTGGCAGCACACCTACACAGAGAAATACTTGAATATGTTACAATACCACATCCTCTCTTCGATGACGACTGGCTTCCAGACAAGCGGGTAATACTGTGTACACTCAAAGAGCGTTTGAAACGGTCAGTTAATTGGTTTTCCTTGACTTGAAAACTATCCAAAGACTGTCTTAACAGTTGTCGGTGTTTGGAATGGGACGATTTTAGGAAAGGGAATGTTACATGAATTTCTTCACCTCACACTCTGCCTTTTTTTCTCTTACTTGTCCAGGAAAGAGTTGGAGCGACAGCAGGCAGAGGATGCTAAGAAGTTACAAGAAGCCAGGTAGTAAAATCGTAAATGTCAAGCTATAGGAAGATCTATTTTACGCTGCGTTGATCCACTGAGGATAAGCAGTTTACCCTATAAGACTGGGATTATGATTTGAAGTGCAAGTCACCATTTTTTAACTCTTTATAATTCCTGCATTACCCACAGTCGATGCTCAACAGATGTACGGCCGTTCTGCATATACCGAGATGTGTTTTAGAATGTAGTTTTTTTCTTAATGGTCGCGTCCTTTTCTGTTTGACGTAGAGGCCTGCTAACAGAAACGTGACTCGTTGAAGGTTCTCTCAAAAGAAAAGCTCTGGAAAACGCTACTATCTTATCTCTATGTTTGTAGAGGAAATGGAACGTTTACGAAATGTCCTCTTTAAAATCCGTGGGCGTTTATTTATGTATACGATTATGGAGAAAAGCGTTATGGTTCACAGTTGTCTTGGGTGTCTTAGTTGATTACCATCGGGTACTGCTAACGGAAAGAAGTTTTAAAAAAATAGTTTGATACTTTTCTATCGTCATAAAGTTTAAGACTATTCGGCTTCATTGGGAGATCACTAACGGATTACGCCAAGAGGTTTATGTACTTTAAATCACTTCTGGAATACTAATACTTCTATCCAATTCCTACACAGCGAAATTGTAGCAAGTATCATAGGAACACACCCAGTAGACAATCCAGTATACATACTATTGTATTCTAGAGTCGGTATGCTTGGTTATATTCTGAGTGCAGAGGAAACAATTTTTCGTCATTTAGTCAAGTTGTTATTTAGTTAAGTGATATTATGGGTGACATTTTTCGTTTAGACGCGTTTATATCATTATCACGAGAAAAACCTACTGTTCGAAATATTGGGATTTGTTTACGACAGTGCCTTTCAACCTCAGTGGTCCGATTCTTCCCTTAGTAAACATTTTGAAAAGGAATTCCTCCATATCCTACCGCCAAGCCCGCTATTCTCCTACCCGAAACGTGTCTTACTTTGGAATATACTTATGAAGTATGCATCTCCATCCCTCCCTATTTCCTCCCTTGACTGTATTTTGTCCCCTAAATTTCCGAGTTCATCCGTTGCTAAGGAATCTCCTCCTGGCTGAGAACCACAGGTGTAGGGTAACAGCTTCATGTTCTGTCTAATAGCACCTTGTTTCATTTCTCGGCTCTGGGGTCAGTCCCGAATAACTAAAGTTACAATTTATCATTGATTCGTACCAAATGTCATTGAAACTCCAGTACTGAATTTTGCCGTAAGTGATAGAATGTCATCATGTAAGTGAGTTTTGGCGAGTAGTAGATATTGCTATTACGAGAAACTAAGCTTCGTGTGTTTCTTGTTACAAAAGTGTTTTAATCTTCCTTTTGCTGCAGACGAGAAATTGAACAGCTCCAAATGCAAAAGAAGGCTGCAGAGGAATCACAAAAGAAAGAACTGGAAGAAACCCAGCAACAGTTGGAGGTCCAAAGAAAGAAAATGATTGAGATCAAAGTAGAACAAGAACGAGCACGTGATAACGCACATCGTGAGCTACAGGACTTGAAAGAAAGGATTTTAAAGGAACAAGATCAGGAGAGGCAGAAGTTGGACGACGAAGTGAAGAGATTAGCGAAATTGAAAGAACTTCATCAGCAAACGTTGATGGATAAGGAACAAGCTCTGGTTAAGGAAAAGGAGGAATTGAACAAGCGATGGGAAGACGAGAAAGAAGAGATTGAACATCAGCGTCAGGAGGTCATAAGACTACAGGAAGAGTTCGAAGAATACAGAGACACTATTGTCAAACAACCTCGCACACCAACTGATACGAAAGAAGAAGAACCGACGTTTACCAGTCAAACCTCACTAAACACAAAGGAACTACGGGAAGAGCTGCAAAGGCTAGAGAAAGAGTACGAAGAGGAAATAAAGTGTGCCCAAAAGGAAATACTTGAGGCGAAAGAAATGCTTAAAAAGGCAGAATATGAAACATTGCAAGGTAAGGTGGGTTTGACAGAAGGGAAAACCGAGCTTAACTCGCAATGGAAAAGGCTGGAAGAAATTCAGCTGGAGCACAAAAAGAAGCAAGAGACTCTTCAAGCGAGAATCCGTGAACTTAAGAATATGCTGGAGAAAGCAGAAATTGAAGAAGAAGAAGATCTGGTCGAACAAGAAAAGACAATATTAGAACGTAAAGAAAAGCGTAAGAAAGTTGAAGAAGCAACAAATAAACTCATGGAGATGCAAATGAAATTCAAGGAAACAGATAGCAAATATCAAGAGAGTCAAGACTTGCTTGATTGGCAAAATAAAGAGGAAATACGGGAACTGACTGAACGTAGACAAATTCTAATGGAACTTTTGAGTATGCACCAAGCAGCGTTGTTAAAAGCTTCGCAAAGTCAAAGCGAGGCTAAAACGAAACTCGAAAGTCATTTACAAAATGAGAAAATTCTGATCGATCCTATTCGGGAAAACATCGCAAGTTACGAAAAAGAATTAGAACCTATTCAAAAGTTAGAAGCCCAAATTGATCGAAAGTGTGAGGCGATTGATCGAGAAGTGAAGGAGAAGAAGAGACTGCTGTATAAACAGAGGAAACGAATAAATCTATTGGAAAAACAGCTGGCGCAGTCTTCGGGCCCGGAATTAAAGGAAGGTTTGAATGCAGAAGAACTCGAGGAGCTTGAAAATGATAGACAGGCAGATCTGGATCTGATTCATCGAGAAAAAGCGGTTCTGCATGACATGGAAACCAAGTTTAGAGCAGCGCAAGATACGGCTGAGCTTCAGATTGGAGAAGCTTGTCAAGAATTAGAAAAGCGGAAACAAAAAATTACAGAGCTTTTGAATGCGGAGAAAAAGAAATTAAACGACTTAGTTGTAGTGCATAAGGAAACGACAGAGTGCTTCGAAGCAGAGCTTGAAGCACGGACTGATATGTTGAAAAAAGTAAAAGAAAAGGTTGTCAATGATAAAAAGGAACTAGCAAAACTAGACCTGAAAAAGGAGGAATCTGCTGCTAAAGCTGCAGAGGATTTATTCCTACTCGCGGAAGTTATGGAGAAAGAGTTAAAGGAGTCTGGGAAAAAGGAAGAACTGAGTCGAATAAGGGAACATAGGCGGAAGCTTCAGGAGCTAGATCGGCAGCTGAGGTTGGCGGAGAGAAGAGAAAAGTTTTCAGTCAAAGATGGAGAGGAGCAACAGTGCATTATTTTGTGAATGTATTACTATGCATAAATATGACAATTTTATTACCTATGAAAATACGAAAACTAGTAATTTTACGTGGTGGGATAGCAATCAATGCATGAATAAAAGCTTTCACTGGTATTCACTTCTTTGTGCACCTTCGACCATTCGTCCAATAACGAATAACTGTTTGACTACATCACGTCCATATTTATTGGCATGGTGGGATATAGGTGGAAGCCTTAACATGACCGTCAGTATGAAGAGATGTAGTATCAGTGAGTCGTTCTCGCTTTGTAAATCAGAGTAAACTAAAATAGTATGTGCTCCTACACTGCATCTTCGGCGTCATTTAATAATAGGCCAGTGGTCGTACTAAGTTCCGTCTTGTTGGCATTGACGCGTCTCCGGTATTGCCGTTTTCACTAAGAAAGTCGATATTGGCATCCAGAATCATCCGTCCCAAAGAGTTTTCAGATCTCACCCGCCTAGTATTCATATGTGTTTGAGGTCTGTACAAATGCAAATAGGAATCCTAGTGTACACTAGTTTGTGTGAAAAGCCAGTATCTCGCAGGGCGTTGTTTATTGTCAGTTATAAATGGTCCTATGGCACAGCATTCTCAAACTGACTTGTCGCCCTGTTTGTGATCGACGTATCATTTTGATACAGTATCCACCGCCCATTGTAATTACCGCTTGACAACCTAAGGTGCGTCAAGACCCCCCACAGGAGCGTCATGTAGATCAGGGTGCGGGCGCCAGCATCCTTTTGTTAAAAGGGCGATTGAGTTTTTGGATAACCCTCAGTAAGCTTTAATTTCCAGCATTAAACTTCGTCTCTTCGATACGTTTGATGGCAGCGATAATTGGGAGAAGTTAATTAAAGACCCGTAGATGTAAAATTTTGTGACAAATTTTATTCAGTCAATTTTGGTATAAAACAACTACCAGTATACCAGGTATGGTACACTGATTTTTTTTACAATACACACTTTTGTTCTCCGATATCCCTGAGAAATCCTCACAAGTGAATTCGACACCGGTTTGGGAAATGCTGTTGACGAGAATAGCTCTTCGAGATGAATAAAAAGGAACTTCTTTCAACGTAATTGTTAGTTATTTAAAATAGTATTGATCCTTTTGATTCATGTTGGAGTAGGGGTGGCGAAACCACGGTCCACGATGTTCTCGGTTGAGGCCAACTTGAAATATTTGAATTCTCTGTATTGCGGCCTGTGCATAATAATAATGCGACGTAATTATTTTTAAAAAGTACTTCAAGGGGGACGAAACGAGTAATTAGCATTTAATCAATTTCTGAAAATATGAACTTTAGTTAGAGTACTTTTGCAGTTGGGTTCAGCCGGGCTTGACTCCTGCAGTCAGAATCTTGTTCGTGACGCAGAAGAGGTTGGCTACCCCTATATTATAGTGTGAAATGGAAATTCTGGATTGCATTGTGTATGATAGTAATTGCTGGTGAATGCCCATATTGATACAGTACTGGTTACTGATCAAATTTTTGGATACTGTATGCTTTTTATGGGTGTACCCGGATGCCGCCCTCTTGTCAAACTTATGTGCGGTGATGATTATGTTTTTAAGTGGATGCGCTTGCTTGACCTGTCGTACTACTTACAGTATTGCGTCACATCAGCACTAACGCTGATACTTGCAAAGGCATCAACTGTGTTAACACGAATATCATTTCCCTAAATGACCTGCCATAGGGTCAATTACGGAAATTGTACGAGGGGGGAAATATTTCGTGTTTAGTTTGAAGACGTTCTCAAGCCTGTGTGTAAACGAGGTCTTGCAGTTATCTGAAACAGAATTCATAAGAGGGTTTTATGGGACCCCTTTTAGCTGTAACAGACGGTAAAGGGTAACACTTTGGGGAATATAAGAAAGCATAAACGTTTAAGATGTCTTCAGAATATTATAAGATGAAGGGAACCACACTGCCTTACAAACTTAGGGCTTTAGTTGTATCATCGAGAAGAGAGGATTTGAAATGTTAGTTTTGTTACTCTGTAACTTTAATGGGCTTTCGATTGATGACGGGCCGGAGGGCAGTTCTTCCTTGGTCAAGTCACATGGTGCAGAGAGGCTGGTCTCCAATTGCGTTG
>JAAAKM020002538.1:0-13335 GCA_010016025.2 Alatinidae sp. Z8VKAUB7J3 | reverse complement strand
AAAGAATTTGGCAAATTAAATGCCGAGACTCCTATAAGTGATAAACTCATGTTACGATCTTTTCAGAGCAAACACATCAATTGCATCACTGAAGTCTTTCGCCCATAACGTCGTTCTTTCGTCTCAATATTGGCAAGTTGTTTACCATAAAAGTTTTTGATGAGCAAGTCCAAGTTTCGAATGATTTTTCTAAAGGGATACGCTACCCTAAGGTTCTTTCGCACATTGGCAGGTATAATTGCTTTAGAAGTAATCTTTCAGCAAATTCTTTTAGCATTATATCATACTATACAAAGTTAGACTTCAGTTTTACGGACGCTTTGCTTAGCACCGGCACCAGGGGATTGCCTCGGTTATTCCCTCTCTCCTCAGCCCTGCTATCAAAACCAATCATATTGTGTTAACTGCGTGAGTCAGCATCCTCCTCTCTCATTGGGCCCATTTGCTCAATAATTTGTGGTAGTAGGCCGAAGGTCAGTAACTTCCTTATCATGCATGTATTGATAGGCCATTGTAACTTGTTAGTGAAGTTATTTCCGTGGCCATGCTGGGATTTAGTTTTTGGAAACAGGAAACTCTTCTTAACCCTACCTTACAGGGGGGGGGAGCTAGCAGGCCCGCCGCTACATACTTCAGTTCACAATTTTTAAAGAACTTGACGAATGGTCGTGAAATTTTGTGACTTCGCCCAACTTTACTGAGGATCCTTTTGACGGATGAATTTCTTATAAAAGGTTTTGAATATTTTGAGCTATTGGGGTTTTTCGCACCATCATGGAGTTTCTGTCCTTTCTGTTTTATCACTATTCTTTTGAAAATCATGGTCATTATACTTTTAAGTTTAAATATGCTTTCTTTAATTTGTACAAACAATTCTTATTATCAAGTAAGAGTAGAGAATAATGAAAAATATTATCACTTTTTGCAACAATATTAAATGATGAGAAATGAGGTGAACATCGGTAGAGAAACTTAAATGCCAAACTATGCAGAACAATTATCAAAAAATCACAATTTTTCAATTAATTTTGCATAAACAGTGAATTAAGAGGTATAATTTGCATGTTCTGCTATTCAAATTCTGGTCAGATAAGCTGATTGAAATAAAAATACTATTAATATAAAACAAGCCTGTACCAACATGGAGCACTGAAAGGTGTTAGGCATACCTATTTGTATGGGAAGTGGCAGAACCAGGCTTCAAGAAGTAGGGATAGTGGGTAGGGGCAACTTCTGATGTTTCATTAACAATCTTAATCCACTGCCTTTAATAACACTTAAAAAAAGTGATAATGAATGGATGAAAGTATGCAAGTTGAGAAGGCTTGAGAATATTTACATAACTGAACTACAACAGCTACCAAAGTTTTCATTTCACTAATCTATATCACATGTTAGTGAAGACCTTTACTTATGAACATTCAAGCAGGCTAGAGTAGCAGACACTTGGGGGGGAGGTGGCACAGTTAGCAATAGTTATTTTTTTATTGAAAATTCATAAGAGCTTAACTCATGCAAAGATACCAGATTACAAACCAACTTGAGCAACAGTATTTAATTTTGAATTATGAAAATGTTGATACTATTTAATAATTAATGTTTAATAACCACACTTGTGGGAAAGTTAAAAAAATGTGCATTTGCTCCCCCCCCCCCCCCTATAATGCAATCATTAGTAATACCCATGGCTTTTATTTAGAGGTGACAATCTTTAGCAGTGATCATGATTGGCCAGCTAAATTAGCATACAATTGCCACTCTCTGCCTCTTATTTTTATAGGATTGTGATCAACCCTAGTGCTAAACAAAGCCTGATTGACATTGACCTAATCTTAAAAGTAGAATGTGAAGGATATTAGATCAACAAAAGATTTATTGTTTGATTTTGTCCTCTAATGGTAAAAGGCCACTTTTAGATACTCACCATCTTCCAGTTAAAAATTATTTCTAGGCCACAGTAATATAATAGTACAGATTAACAGAAAGCCATGAAGAATTACCAGATAATCATAGTTTCATAACCAATCTCCCCTACAAATTAATGATGTAATCACCTGTAATTTTGAATTAATGAATTATGATGACCCCATTGGCCTTTACCAAGTAAGTTTTGCATCAAGATAACTTTTAAATCTGGTAGTATATGTTGGGGAAATTGTCTTGATCACAAAGAATACTATAAACATGTGCTATAATTACAAAAATTTGTCCCCCTCCTGCCCTGCCCTAAAAACCACCATGATTGTGCAATACACTACACATCTTACAACTACTATGATTTGCAAAAGGTTGCTGTAGCATGTAGTATGCTGTACTATGATTTACAGTACTGTTTTGAGAAACAGCATTTCTATTTAAGATAAGGTATATTAACATATATACTTACACAAGAACACCATCCATGTCTTAGTTGCAAACCCAAAAGCAATTAAGGATGTCATTGTGCTGAACAGTCCTCCAACAATTACTGTATGATCTTCAATCTTAAATGTTCTCAACATAATAGGCACAATAAATAGTGTTGTTACTCCTTTGGTGATAAGGCTGGCAGATAAAAAATAGCCAACCATTGTAGGGGACCATGTAAGTGGGTAATGTCGCACATAAAGGATAGTTACACCAGTTCCTCCATTGAAAACTAAGAGATACAAAATAGGTGCAGTTATTATAGTAACGTTTCTGATATCAACTTCAATTATACAAATATCTGAAATTTTTGCAAAACAATTGCATGTATATCACTTATATGTCCTATAACTAAACCACAAAAACAGTCTTGTGCAATAGTCAACCATTCCCCACAATGTTAATCATCAAGTGGGAGTTGAAGCTATAGCAGAGTATGTGGAGGGGCAATTTTGGTGGGACACAAAGGGCCACTTGCTATTCCACCTTGAGTATATTACTATGGTATAGTGGTAATTTGGAGGGTGCAGGGACTTATTCTTGGGGAAGCAAGGCTTAGGTTTAGATGTTTACAAACATGATACAACATTAAATTTTGGTACTTAAATTAGTCATAAGTTAAAACAAGGAGAAAAAAATTGAGTTAGGATTTTGAAAGGTATAACTCAGAACGCTTAGGAAGTTTTGAAATGGTCTTGACCTTTCACAGCTCATATCTTACAAAAAGCCATTGTTAAAATTAACACAGTGGCAGCAATGTAGGGTGGACAGTTACAGGTATGCATTTTTGTTTCTTTAATTATTACTTCACTGGTTCAATTTTAAGCCTCTTTGGGACATATATATAGTGTATCAGACATGGTTTCAATAGAGGAGGTCCAACTAGATTTTAAAAGAAAATAGCAATGATAAACAGTATTCTTCAGACAATTTATCGGTTACTACCTATCTATCTACCCATGGTGTCCATGATAGCGAGTTTCCACTTCATTGGTTTGATTTTGCAACCTTACAGTGCAGGCCCCTGCTAACAGTGGTTAGATAGTGAACCATCCCCGCCCCCATCTATTGAGCATGCTACATATACTATTCCTTGTAAACGGATCGACCCCAAACATTTGAAATATAGCGGTCTTTCACGCTTTTACGAAATACATATATAGTATCGATCAAAAGATAAACATAAAAATCATCAATACTAACCCATTATCTGTATGATGAATGTTAAAATCAGTAGTAGGATGTGCATTCGACGAGAATTCTCTCACCGTCTTAAAGTTACTCGAATTACACGCAAAAAATGGTCTCTTGCACAAACCAGTTGTGTAAACTTTTTATCTCCAGTTGGATGATGTGATTCCCTCAAATACAATAAAATATATATTATACTTACAACTAAAACACCCAGGGCGACAACGAAAGCTCGTGTAAAACCTGACTTATCAACCAAAATGCCCCCGAGAAATTCTCCTAGTGCACCTCCAAGACATAGCATCGATTCCAAAATACAAACGCGAAGGGTCCTCGCCTCCTTTGTAGTTGTGTCTGCTATATAAGCCAATGCACCAGTGAGTAATGCTGCGTAATTTCCACTGAGGCCAGATATGACTATACCTATGAAAGTATAAGGTACCGGACAGTATATAAAGTGAGAATTCAAAATAAGGCCCACGACACGAAGTGTTGTCCCTATGAAAGGCACAAATAATAGAAACTTCCTGCCAACTCCATCTGATATTGATCCTAACAATAAAGTGGTCAAGATAGACGGTATAGTTATGATAATACTCGTATATAGAATCCACCTGGATGTTTCTTGTTGCACAACGTTCTGAAAAGATACGAAGGCTCTACTATTTCCACGAAGAATTTGGTCACATATTGTACCATTGTAAAGTTGGTAACACGACTTTGCGTACAAGAGCTGCTCTTCAATCGGGGATGTGAAAAACAGGCAAAACATGAAGGTAAACACTAACGGTTCGACTGTAACATGCTTGCGAATAGCGCCAGCAACGGCAGGCACCGCCATTGTCTTATGCTGAGATTTGATGTTAAGGCGATGAACATGTTATTGTAGTTTCTTCCAGTCACGTGACTAAATAACCTACATGCAATTCGTAATTTGGAAGTGTTATAATAATTATATTTACTTGTTAGAAAAGCCACAGTAAACATTGACTTAGTATCTATCATGTAAGCAAATTTGTTACTATGTTTAGGTAAAATTCCAAACTACACGATCTGATACGATACGTGCAACATAAGGTGTCGTCTGCTTTACTCGTCTGCTTTGGGTAGCTCTTTGTTCGAGTCCAGCTGCTATGACTGGGTTGGAAGTCTCAGATCAGGTCATGTTACCTTGTTTCAAAACCTCTTGCCTTGTCTCCTTTAGTATCCCATCCTGTTTCTTCATCTGGTCATTCCCAGGTCAAAGTTGTCATAGCTATTCGGAGCACATATACTGTAAATCTCACTGTTATTTCCATCACTATTCCGCCATACGTCTTCCAGTGATTTTGAAGCAGTCAAAATCACTCGACGGCATACACTAGATTTCACATACCCTAAATGGGCAACGTCGGTGGAATGTATAATGCAGGTCCCTGCAAAACGAGATCGAGCTGAGCAGAAGCTTAAGAAGAATAAAATTGCATATAATAGCTTTGGAAGAACAATTTCTTGATAAACACTTCAAACAGGGCAGGGTACTTGTAAAGTTTGATGTAATCGAATTCTTGATCTGATATTGCAAATTCTTTTTGAATTTCAGTGTTTTCCCGACACCGTTATGGTGTTGGCAGCTACGGTTTCTAAAGATGCCCATTCACTTTAAATAATGTCGTATTCTAGTCTCTATTTTCGGTTGTTACAGCAACTGGCCCGTTCATTTGTTATATTTGTTTTTAAGCCAGTGCTGTTGTCCATTTTCCCGCAATAACATGCTGTTCTCCTTTAGGTCCGTTTTAATATGTGCTTCATCCTTGTAACAAGGTCAGGAAAGGGGTACATACTCTTTGGCGCCTAATAGAACGGGGAGTGGAATAAACGGGGGCTTGCGAAAGTCGTCAAACTGAACAAATGGGAGGTTGGAAAATTCTTAAAAATTTTCGCATCTTTTAACAAGTAAGAGATGAAATTGAACTCTCTTTCTCTTTTTTTTCTTGTTTTAGTGTTTCCTTTGTTCTGTTTGCATGAGTAGTTCACGACTTCCCAAATTTGGCCCGTGGCTAAAGCAGCCTACGCTCGGATGATGTACCCATATATTTTTTGACCCCCAGTGGAAAACTTACTTACATCTAAAAACCACATAAGAATTGAAAATATTCGAGACTTCTTCTCCACCTAGTACGATCAATGACTTATCAGAGTATATTTCAGAGAATGCTTATCCTCTAAGTACGGACTGGTAGCATTAACAATAATGTCTCTCTCAGTCAAAGGTTCTATGACGCTGTGTTATTGGATGTAGATAACTTTATATATAGTGGAGAAAACGTAGGAGGGACAGCAAGCACGGAGCCAGCTCCATTAGTCTTGGGGGAGAGGGGGGAGGGCAAAGAAAATGATTCTCAAATTTTTTCTTCTCCTTATGTCCTATTTCCAAACGGGAAATAATTCATCTGCCATTTGGCCGACGGGATGAATCATTGCAACAGTGCTAAAATCAATATTTCTGAAGAAAATTTCATTACAACAAGAAATCTGCCTTGCCCACCCATAGCTCCGTGCCTGAGGGACAGAAAGAAAAAACCGAGAGAGCACTTTGGAAGATTACAAGATTACGTTTATTTGGATCCCCTGTTTACTATCTTTAGACTGTAATGATAACCCCCTCGTTTATTCGGTAACCCTGTTACAATTTCAACTATTAGTAAGTTGAGGTCACGGTCTTCCTAGGCCTACCTGATGAATATCTAGTAATCGGCTAATAAAGAACGCATTTGCCAGCAAAATGGATGTTGTCAGAGTTCATAAAAGAAGGCCAATGGGGCAACTCAACCCAATGTTATGGAATGGTGGTATCTTATCATCGGTGGGGCTGCACAAGA
The DNA here is from genome assembly GCA_010016025.2 of Alatinidae sp. Z8VKAUB7J3. Classification (NCBI taxonomy): domain Eukaryota; kingdom Metazoa; phylum Cnidaria; class Cubozoa; order Carybdeida; family Alatinidae; species Alatinidae sp. Z8VKAUB7J3. The sequence continues at coordinate 6,877 of JAAAKM020002538.1, read as the reverse complement.
GTACATTATGGAGTGTCTTGCAGAATTGAAGCAGATGGCGTGGCATAGATGACAATTTGATGAAAAGAACAGAGACTCTAACCATGGGCATTTAACACTGTAAGTGAAGTCCTGTATGCTCAAAAGTGATCGAACTAGAATCTGGGACATCTAAACGACCATGGCAAACTATTTTTCGTAAATTTTCTTAGGTATTGCTAGTTTTACATCAGTTGATGACATCGGGTCCATACAAACGAAGATAAACTTTTGCATTGAAGTGTACCACTTTTAGCAAAAATTCTACCAAAGGAAAGTTTGAACGTGCGTTGAACTCAAGTGATAGAACGGGTACCTTGTTCTACGGACCAAAACAACTTCTTTCATGGACACTCCATGCATACGATCAGCTTTTCTTGCCACTCTGATATCTTACAAGAGCAACCGATTTTCGAACCATTATCTGCGAAGGACTGTTCTAATCCCTGTTTACAAATCTATGGAGTGGAATAACGTAAAGCGACTAAAAACCACACATAGGTTCACAACCTGGTTATTCATAGCGAGTCACCAGTTTCAATTCAGAGTCAACATGACTTGTATCTGTCTATGATGCCTTTAGTCACTTTTCGCAGCTTATCCGTAAGCGTGCCTTGTCATTTGCCTTCTTGGTAAAAGACACTTGTAAGATCTTAAGACCCAAGGTGAGTTCCAACTGTCTTTACGAAAGCTTGTTGTGACAACCTCCAAGTCTTTTTACGGAAGCTTGATATGTTGTGTTGATAGGTATAACTGTACACATCCCAGGGTGTTTCCAATAATCGTACCCAGTATACAACCAGCAGAGCATGGGATAGGCCATTTCTAAAAAAAACAAAAATAAATAAAACACGATCAATACCATAAATATATTTATGTTCTCCTTTTTATAGAGCATTATACAATGTTCGCATCCTGTCAAAACGCTTATTGTTCTTCAGAAGTATTGCGTTCAGGGAATCAGACCCCAAATGCTTATAACTTTTTTCATTGCTGTCTCAATTTAGGTTGAGAATATGCTTATCAAACTATAGGCCTCATTTTCATATGTGTTAACCATAAGCATAACTTGTCAGGAATGCTGTTGAGGGCGGCAAAGTTTTGAAATATAAAATAAGCTTCTTATCTATTTACTGCAGGGCTATATTTGCACATATGTTTTATTTAATGCTCTGTTGCTTACAGGGCGCGGGGTGCAGGTTAAGATGCTTTAAAGGGAACCCGCGGCAAGGCAAGGCCTCAACTGGACAACCAAACATGGCGACATTAACGCGACAATTTTGTGCATGTGCACATTTTGAATAATCCTTTGGGAAATTTCTTTTCCATATTGTTTGCCACAAAATAACTACATATTGACAAATAGGTGTAAAAGAAGATAGGCAATGTAACAATTTACGGATACCTCGTCAACAACCAGCTGTGTCATCTTTACAATAAATCTGCACCTACTTCGGACCAATCTTCTCACTTCTACGAAGCTCAGTCTTAAAGTCTCTAACATTATCTGAAACGTGTTCAGTCTTCCTTGTTTTCTTTTGCCGTAGACTGTTCAAGTTAAAAGATCTTTCCCTAAGTACTTTCAACGTAAAATGTGTCCCGTAAAGTCAAGCTTCCTCAACTTTCAAACTGACATGTACCACCTTACTTTTCAGTAACCCATGCGTTGGAGCATTTTGCAGTCCAACTAATATGCAACAGTCGTCTATAGCTCCACATTTAAAGAGCTTTCAAGAAAAAGTTAAGAAACAACTTTCGTTTGGATTTTCTGAAACAACGAAGGGAAGTAATCCGATCTTCCTTATTGTGAATGCAGCTCTGACATGACTTATACAACTACTTCAATGATTTAGAGGCAAACTAACAATAAGGGTCTATTTATACTAAATGACATCGGACCTTTGATGTTCTGGCAACGAAAAGTGAATCTCCTAATTGGTGATAGTACCTATACGTTACGAAGTTTGCCGTTAAAGGAAAGGAAAGTTCTTAAATACATAATAATTCAAAACACACTAGTAGTAGTTTGTTTTACGAGAGTTGGAAGGAATGGCTGGAAAAATCGCCAAATATGGTAATGGTAATGTAAGGTAAACTAAGTTCATTGACTTTTAGCGACTAATACGAGGTTTTCTTTGATAGACTCCCTAGATGTTAGCCATTGAGAATTATGCTACGGGAACCTATGACATACGCTCATATGTCTCACAGTTGCTAGGAGAAACATAAAAGGAGATGGCGGGTACATCCCTGTCTGAAAGAGAATGGTGGGCTGCACAGCCCTTTTATAGTCTCGAAGCAACTTATACTGCATTCAAACAGGCTCCAGCAGTTTTAACGTACGTGGAAAGATACCTTTCACACCTTGGAGGCCATTATGAAGCCTTTGTTGTCAGGATACTAAATTTTGCAGATCAGTGAGCCAAAAAGAACGCCTACCAATCTTTCTAAAGCAAGAGTTAGTTACACTTGTTCAAATGTTCAAAATAATTTAATCAATTAGCCCTTTGAAAGAGTAAAAAAAAATTCTAACCAGGACATTCTTATTCCAACCCCTACCTATTAATTTTTATGTAACCACCCATGACAACTTTTTGGAAGGTACTTTGGCGGGCAAGTAGAAAATGTCTTCACACATTAAAAGATGACGGTGGCCTTTTACGAGGCTCAAAGAAGTGTGAAGACGCACATTACACATGTTAGCAATAATACTGTCATTGAGCAGGAGGACGAGGGGAACATTTTTAAAATCTTGGAAGGCATGTAGGAGACTGCCAAGTCTTTGAATAACAGGCTATTGTTTGTGTTGTGTTACCCTACGTTTAGGAAGTTGCAGTTGATTCTAAATATGGCTTCTTGACTTTCTTTTTTGTTCATTTTCCAACCCCCCTGTTTATTAAGTTTTTCGGATTTTTCCAACCCCCCTATTAGGCACCCAAGAGTAGATTCAAACATGTATAAGCTATATCTGTTAAGCACCTCTCCAAAAATAGATCCCCCAATACTCAGAATAGCTTCCCAAATTTCTGGCTATGAGCTCCACCTACAACTTACTTTGTTCTCTTGAGTAACCCCTGGGCAGAAGGAGCCAATTGGTCCACCCTACACAATGCAAAGAACTGCAGTTGCTAGTATACCTGCTCCTGCTGACCACGGGATATGAAGAGATACTACTTTTGATTCTTCCCAAATGGCCAAGAAGCAGCCATGCAAAGTGGCATGATTTTGAAAAATGGTCTGACCCATTTCTCAAGTGGCATGGAAGTAGCACATCACACTTGCAGTGTGGTATGCAATCTTGGTGTGAATGGTTTGATGCATTTGTTTAGGCTCATTCCCAACTGACATGCAACATCATATGCCACTTTGACGAGTAAGCTCCATTAGATGTAAAATATTAAACTTATTGCTAGAAGTAATACAAAACAATAGTTTAGACCATATTGCTATTATTTCTCAAGTAAAATTCTAATACCTGTTACTTACAAAATGTTAAAGAGTAATATCTTATTCAGCAATTGAGAGGCTTATTAAAAAACGTTATGGCATTATTATCATTTGCCTTCAAAATATTTGGTTCTTGCTTGAGTAATGGGGCCTCATGGGGAGCTTATGGTACTAAGCTTCTAAACAATTATGTTTCTCTTATGTACTATGTTACATGCACATGATTAAACCCATTTGCAATGCTTCAAAAGGTCAACATCCTTTTCTCTAAGTTAATCATGAATTGAAAGTACCCTAATCTTAGTTAGGGTAATTAATTACAAATATGTCAAGTGGCACAATACCTGCCAGTCTCGGTCCCAATCTAAAGGTATTACTGCAGCAGCAGCCCAGGCCCCAGCCACAGTGCAATATGACTGCAAAATAGTAGCCTTAAGAAAGCTGTCATTTTCTTTAAAGCTGGATGGAAAAGAGAGATTTGACCAATTAAAATGAGATTCCTGTCTGTTATATATGTGCACAAAAACGTCAGCAAACCAGACATTTATCATGCATAGTATTCCAAGACTGTTGTGTTAATGAGATTGCAACTTGAAAGCAGTACATTTTCTTCACCAACAACACAAGCAGAGTTCCAAGAAAAATATACAACTGATTTGCACCTTGGCAGGATACAAACATGCAAAAAGTAAAGGGAAGAAGTGGGCCTGAGACCACGAGGGGACCAGGGGTTGATGCCCCAAAACTGAGTCTCCACTTTAAAAAATGTTTTTCCAACAGTTAAACAAAATATGTTTAATGACAAAGAAAGTACAATACTGATCACCTGAAAGGTACTTATATCCATCTATACAAATCCATTAAAATTAATGTCTTCTACAGGTTGTTTAGTGCTCCTTTGGTTTTCCAGCCTGCCCGGCCACCCTGTCTACTCCTTGCTTGAATAAAAGCCTGAGCCAGTGGCTATGTAAGTTTCTCTTCTCATCTACAGCTTACATGAGCAGTATTGCAACTGAAATCCAAACTTTTGTACAGGGAAAACATTTTAACCTAAGAAAATTTAAGAATTCAAATATTCACTTACTTTGGACAGAAAATTGCATCCCTCATTAATCTTAGGTCAGTATTACAGGCCATATAAATTGGAACCACAGATAAGAGTGACATCAACAGAGAAAACAAGAATGTTTCTTCAACCTCACTGTAAAATCACAAAAAGAACAATCATATTTACAAGTGGGAATTCAGTTGTAGATATTGACATCAGGAGTAGGTGGCATACCCAATGTCTCTCAGCAGTGATGCCTTTAAGGTTGGGAGCCCAGTTCCCAATAATTTTCTTCAGAATTTTTGCCAGTTTCAAAAACATAATTAACTAGTTACATAACTGTACTTTGTGTGTTACTGTGGATTTTTCATTAGCCATGTTGTGTTGCACTGATATAGAAATAACTTTGACTGATGCAGCTTCCCAGCACCATAGCCACATGTGGTAACCATAATTTGTATGAATTGTTTCGGTGGTCAGTGTACATTTAATAGTTAATGTAAGGTTTACTAGTAGTTTTTTGCATTAACAATAATTCAAGCTTAATTTAGGGGCTTACAATTTAAGTGGAATTTTCATCCTTAACTGCCTTTTCCTGCAAATAATTACTGCCTCAAGGACTTAGCATCATGTACACAGCCTATATGTGGTTTACTTTGTCTCGGATTTTAGCCAATCAGAGTTACTGAATAACGCATTAACCATAAGGTATATAAATGACTATACAGACTCAAAACATCAGTTGCCATGAGAATTTCTGTGAGGCTGTCAAGGTTTCTGAAGACTTCAATTGCAAAGTAAGCCATGTTTTATATACTTCTATGACTTAGTTGTAGTTATGAATTCATGTTACTTGATGATGTTGTATGTAATGATGATATACTCTTTTATTGATGGAATATGGGTTTGTTTTATACTGTAGGGCATTCAGGATGACATATGAAAAGAGAGGAAAATTTTTGCCATAATTGCCTATGCCACTGAACATCTATGTGTTTGCGCATATGAAGTGTCTAACCTCTATGTCAGGGCCGCATTTCGGAACCTAGGCTTAGGTCCTTACAGTTAATACTTACACTATAATGGCAAAATGAAAATGACTTCAGATTACTTAAAACTGGATGTTCATCCATTTAAGAGGGAAAGGAGCATAAGCACTAACTAATGAGTCTAATATATAGTACAATGCTTGCACAAGTTAATATTAAATAATCAAAAAACAGAAAACAATTATATTGCAGAGGCAAATCCATGGAGGTCTTTCAAAGATGGCTTCAAATGCTACTGAAATGAATGATATAAGTGTATCACAATATCTTGCATCTTACAACAAAGCTTAATGTATGAGGTTTTCTTGTACCCACATGCATGATAGGAGATGTACTGCATCATGCTACAGTAGACAAACTGAAAACAATACCACTGTCATATGATATCAAATTTGCAATTGATAGTCAAGGCATGAAGAATAAAATAGTTGCCTATGTTCCATATCTTGGCATATTGACAACATTTTTGCAACCATTAAAATGTAGGTAGCAGTCTGCAAATCAGGCAACCTGTACTACACTCCAGGGAGTACTACATTGTAATAACAAATGGTGGCATTGCCTCCATACATAAGGAAAACTCAACTATAGATAAGCAAAACCTTTGGAGTGGGTGTTTCATCCAAGCTGTAATCACTCCTTGTATGATGAGGCGCACTGGCAGCAAATGGTATGGTGCATGTTCTTGATGAAGATGTACAAGATATTATAATAAAGTGGTTACCTGCATTAATTGAAAGGCGATGAACTTCTTTGAACTCCACAAAGACAACCCCTTACCATACATAAGTATTGTATAATTCTCAAGTATATATATATACTGGCTATCAAGATTTATTGCTCTTTCACATTTGACACCATAAATCAATGCCTTGCTCCCCAAGTATAGCATCCAGTATGCTAAACTTTTAAACTCTTAACAAATTTGTTTATAAGCATTTCCATTCATCAAATACATAGTAACATATTGACTGACATCACATATATATATATACTTATGCAATAAGACTGATCTTCACTTACCTTGAAACAGGTGCACCATAAAGTATTGTTACAGTGTGATAAACTAGAGCTCCCATTAAAGTAATAAAGCCAACTTTTAATGGTTGTTTTATCTAAATAGTATAAACAGTCATAAAATAGAATCTAAACAAGGTGGTACAACCCCTGCAACTTTAGAGTATATATATACATACTCCACTCCACTCCATGATATATATATATGTATAAATATATATTTATAATAAATGCTATGTGTCTGCTGAGTACTTATATATCTCTGGCACTGATGAAGGCGCAAAGCCGAAACACAATT
>JAAAKM020002537.1:0-11107 GCA_010016025.2 Alatinidae sp. Z8VKAUB7J3 | reverse complement strand
ACGTCGTGCTACATGAGTATCAGGGTGTTAAACATGATCTTGTTATTAGTATACCTAAGGCTGAGGGACTCCCAGCACTTTGCCATCAATGTCTTCAGTGTACAATGACCTTAGAGGGTGTTTTTGTTAGACTTATACCGCCACGGTTCGTAGTGTGATGTAATATACAATCTCTAAGCAGAATCTTCCAACTCGCTAGAAATTAAGTAGAATTTGAGTAATTTGCTTCTCTCCGACCTCTTTGCCACTGAAGGTTGGCTTTCCAACAGATACCATTTTAGTAAGTGCTCTAATAAAAGCCCTGTCCGGTCTCCTCTTGAAAGACGTCGTGCTACATGAGTATCAGGGTGTTAAACATGATCTTGTTATTAGTATACCTAAGGCTGAGGGACTCCCAGCATTTTGCCATCAATGTCTTTAGTGTACAATGACCTTAGAGGGTGTTTTTCTTAGACTTATACCGTCAGGGTTCGTAGTGTGATGTAAAATGTCATCTCTGTGCTTCATAGGTCTCCTTCCATCTATGATCTAATGCCTTGTCTCAATGAGATCGTTTTTAAAGAATCTACTCACTTAAAGGTGAAAAATATGTTTATGTGAAGCAAGACTTTCACGCCCACTTTGAAGTGTTTCCTTCGTTCCATATGAACAAATCTTTAACTTTATGGCTTCTTCACTTTCCTTGAAACCTTAATACGTTTGACTGCTATATAAGCATCTTTTGTACATTACATGACTTACTGCAATGATTATTTAAAATGCAACATTATCCTCCGCTATAATAATCTACCTGGATGGGGGAGCAAATGAGTATTGGAAATGAAAATGTAATGCCAATAAAACACATCCTGTTCGTCAGTACACATCTAACTATATACCCCCTCTCCTAAGCCCAGGATAGAGCTGATGTGCCGTCAAAAATCTAATAGGCAGACCTTGTTTAGTGTCCCACACATTCCTCCAGCCGATTTGCTTCGATCAGTTCCCTTGAAGTTGTATGTAATCACCCTATCTTTTCCTTCGTGAATGAAGTCCTTGTGCTTGTATAAACCAGGCATTAGATATCCTCCAGTTCGAGATGGATCGGCGTTTCTTTTCCTTCCGCTACTTTTAAAGCCATAGGTCTTTGTGATTGGTACAGCATTCAAGTCGTGTAGAAAGTCACGAGTTTCGTAAGTCCCGGGAATTGGTGTGTCCTGTAACAATTTGAAGAAGAGAATAATAAATCACTTTATTCTAAAACGATCAGTATACTTTTAAATGTACTTTCTTATAAATTTAGGTTCTTACAGCAGACTCTCAATCATGGACCCCTGATGAGCAGTGGGTCCGACATTGAAACTACCCTAAATAAACAGAAAAAAACATCAAACAGGCTAACTAATACGTAAAGGGCAGTTGGGGCGTTCAAGGGTAATGCCCCTCAATTTAGACTACCGGACAGAGAAGCAAACGATGAGGCAAGCTCAACCGCCCAGTAGGACCGTCTCTCGCAGATTATGGAAAGTATCTGTCATCAATGAAAACAGATACTACATCCATCATTTACCAAAGGCCCAGAAGCGGCTCCCCTTCCAGTGAATACATAAGAATATACTACAAACATACTAATAAGCTACGATAATAAAAGAAAAATCAAATTACCGAAGTTATCTCAAGTTTCACGTCGCGACGTGTCGCAGACTGAAAGGAGTTCTTTCAATTACGATGGTACTTATAGACTACCTTAACATGCAGTTGAAACCGAGGCTATTTGTCTGTTTCTCTTCATATTTATCGACAACAGTTGAAAAGGATTCCTATGCCGGCATTACAAAAAGAGTTGTGATCTTCTATTTAGTAATTTGCCCTTGTTCGCGGTTATAACTGCACACTTTTCTGTTGTACGTAAATGACATTTTCGCTTTCCTCAGTCGGTATGATTTTGACAATACTTCACCCAAAGCTCTATTCAATATTACGCTCCTTTAAGTCCAAAGTGTGTTTAGATAGATCAGTCTCAAACCTGTACTCTAAATTATTAAAAGACTGAGTTGTGGTTTCAAAACCTTTCATTGAATTCAATGCTACACGAGCAAATGCACACAGTAGTCTTTGCCGAGTTTAACCCTCTGCATATTCATTCCTTCACGGAGATCTTTAATATAAAATGAAGTTAAATCATTGTAAATGCCGCTCCTACCACCCCAATATTTATATGGAAATGAGTCCCTCACAAACTTGTCTGTTAAGCATCAATTTTCTTTACTTTCTACATCGCAATCGCTTCCTTTATACTCCTGGGTTTGGATGGTCAACTTGAACCCAATGATAAGCACAGAGGAATCACCTAGCCAAGTTGGAATTCCAAAAAGTTGTAACAATTCTAAAAACCACATCGATGAATCAATATTTAGAATTTAAACCCTTAACAGTTCAACGATGAACATCTTACTATGGGAAATGACCACTATTGTATCGGATTTCAAATTTGTCTCAACGTATTCCCTTCTTAATCGTAGTATCGAATAACAATGTCTCAAGGGCTTTTTTATTTACAGAAAAGTTTCTTCAACATTTTGTGTAATGCAATTATCTTCCAAGGTTAATAACTGGTGAAAGTGCACTAAAGGAAAATGGATATGCAGTAGGCAACCAGATCTGCTTGGTACTAAGACACTTCCACAATCGTGTTTAACAAAGAATTACTATATATTTGACCATGGATCAGAACTAAGACTTCGAGCGTCCCGAGCCAGTTGCACTAGAATTAGACGATCAGGATCACTACTTTTTCAAAGAAGTTTTCATTCCTTTCTATTCAGGGCCTCTGCGGCAAGGAGGAGAGGGGATACCTTCCTCCGGTTTCAACCATATCTAACTATACCGTAAGTCATACTGTTTAGTTACGAGCAAAATAAATTGCAGCTTCAGTTCCAAACTTTCTTCTCAAAAGTGGAAATACACGTAGCATAATATATAGGCAAATTATTGTCCCCGCATCATGACTGCCATAGCCCTTTTTTACTTCCAAACCCGGTTTACGCTTACATATAAATACACCTACTTTATTGCGAAAAGTTGCAGAAAATACTCTGATAGTAATATCTGGTAGTTGGTACATCTCAATAACATAATACCAAAAGTATTTTATATTTTATTCGTTATTCATCATCGTCTTACATTTATTATCGAGTCTCGGTGTTTCTATACGAAAATTTAAACCCCTTTTTAACTTAGTCAAGTACCGTTTCCACATAGCACTACCCTTGCTAATCGTAAACATTTCTTCTGTTCACTTCAGTGTAAATGTTGATGTTTGAAGTGTTAACTTTGATGGGTAGCTAATCAAGTACAAGACTAACTAATCTTAGCTGATCAGTGCTAATCAATAACTGAGACAGAATATCCTCTCTCAATTTTAAGGTTTTCCGTTCATGCCTAAAGAGCGACTGTAACAAAAAGTATTCCTCGGTCCAGTATGACGTCATGTGCAATTCTATCACGTATACCCAAGCGCAGTCGTATCACCTATTACCTATATCACCTATATCGAAAACGAATTACAAGGGCAGAGCTCCTGCAGTTACAGTGAAAACTAGCCTGCACTACGACAAAAGCTACCTACGTAGTAATACCCACCTCAGCTAAGTTAGTCTGCACGCAGGCTAAGTGTAACCCCAACAACATGTGAATAATTTGAATATCGAAAAACAGCTGTATCACTATATTTTCTGAGTATTGAAGCAAAATGTTTCCATATTGGGAACCTGCAGTCAACAATAAATGTTAGTGGAGAGGCCAAAAAGGAAACTGTATTATTCCGCTCAGGTCAACTGTTAATAGACTGCTGGAAATTGGTTAACTTGAACCCGAGCAACTACAGTACAGATACCGAGCAGAAACTCGAACTGCATCCTGGTGTATTGCAGCGAGAGACTTCTCTTGCAAAACAATGTGGCTACCGGTACCTACGGAGCTACGGAAAAGCAGATGCAGGGAGCTAAAGTTTTCAAAAGACACCTGGAGAACTGGAGTAAGAAATAAATTGAAAAAATATCAAAAGGTGAGAGTCGGAGAGGAGATAATGATGATAAATTAAATTAATACAATGTTAATAAATATAGATAAAGAATCAATAGGTCCCTAAGTAATGGATAGGAAAACGGCCCTGTAATGGGGGAAAGGGGGACAGCTGTGAAACTCGCGAAGCTGGACCTCTAAGAGAGGTGGGGCGGTTGGGATTTTCAAAATATCAGAAGGGGGGTCAAAAGCTGCATCATTCGTTGGAAATAATCCTAAAAATGGTATCAAAATGGTATCAATTCTTTGCCGCCAAGACATAAGTTTAAAGTCGTAAGATAAGTTTGTTAATTGGGGCCAAAGTTCTGAGATTATATCTCACGGAAGACATTTTTGAGGAATACTTCAACGAACATATAAATTGACATATGGGCAAATACCATCCTATAGTCGTCCCATAAGTCCTACGTTTTTGGTTTCCAATGCATCATGATCTCTTAAAATGGAAATTGTATATGCCGATAAGAATGCCACCTTGGGTGGAAATGCTAGTGAGCTGTGAATATGACCAAAAACAGCAATAAATTCAACAAAAGTGGCACATGGAAGCTACCCAATTTGATTCAGAGCATAAGTGACCTTGAAAACTGCTACAACTTGTATAGAGGTCATTTACAGGGATTCTATATTGGAAAACGGATAAGACCCACTACTCCAGTCAATAGAGTACAACAACTAGGATCACAGTTGTATATTTGAATGCCCTTCGATATGGAAAGGACCAGCAATGGATTATCATATACGCTTTTATATAACGCATTTTTCTCTGATAATATATCTAGGGTTCAGCTTCCAGAACACTTACAGGTCTGCACCCTCTTCTGTACCCCTTCTTGTAGTTAACTGGATAGTGAGACCTCTTTAAAAATGGAATTGCAAATTACTTTGAAAGGGGTTTATGTTCCAAGGTACAGGAATTCTATCTCTATGAACTTTAATCAATAGCAAATTGACTCTTCACATCCTTGGTAACTGGGCAAGACAGGTACCATTGAATATGAAGACAATGAACCAATTACCTTAAGGGGCTAGACAGTGCTGTAGTCCCTTCAGCACAAATCACCCCCCCCCCCAAATACTTAGATATAGGGCATGGAGCAGACAAGCCTAGTCAGTGCTTACCGTTTTGGTTGTTGATAATTAGACACATTGATCTTGACTTGCTTTTATGTAACACAAAATCATTGAAAACTGGTTAGTTTCTAAATTAACATTTTTTTAAAATTCCTTTTAGTAGGCTTAATCTTGCAAGTCTTCATGTTTGAAAGCAGGTGAAGTAGTAAGAGTGTCCTACACTTGTCTGTTCCTGTCAAGGGAAAATATAACTCTCACAATACTCTTGGGTGCCTAATAGAAGGCGGGGTTGGAATAAATTGGAGGGTTGGAAAAATCCCCAAAACTTAATAAACGGTGGTTGGAAAGATATTTTAAAGATATTTTCTACTTGCGTGCCAAAGTACTTCCTCAAAAAGTTGTGAGCGTTGAGTGATTACTTCAAAATTAATAGGCAGGGGGGGGGGGGGTATAAGAAAGTCCAGGGTGGAACATTTTTGAAAAATTTATTAGTGCTGCTGTTAGTTTATCTGTGACATTCCTCTTTGGCTGCATCTACATAGAGACGAGTGGAGAACCTAGTTGGAAGGTCTTCACTGGGTAATAATGATACATGACCCATCTGGCTTAAGTGTTGATGATGATGCATGGCACTAGAGGCAGCCCTGGACATTTGCATATGCTCCTTTTAAAGATCTTCTATAAGCACTTAGTTCCAGAATGTAAAATGTTGTATTTCTGGCTGACTTTTAAATGCCAAGTCTTGCATCCATGCAATGGCAATAACAGCCAATTGAGTTGTAAGAGTTAAGCTAAAAATATACCTTTCTGCTGTCCCTTGCTCCTGATCAATGCCTCAGAACCAAATAACTCAGTTTATGGTGTGCATTACCTTGGTAGTTTAATGACTTCCCTGGGTATGTAGAGTTTTCAGTTCCATTGGCTTATCATGTCATCCACTGACAAAGGGCCTTTTTATGTTATTGCAAGCTACAGTATCAAGTTAATGCCAACAAGAAACATTGGTAGAGAAAGAATGCACACCTCCCCCACACCAGTGACAGCCTTGAACTATGGTAGTCATTTTCTGTTTATTCATAACATATTGAGTTCTCATATATCTTTTCAATGACAGACAGCAGTTTCATTGGCCCTCAGCATGGCAAAGCAGCTGGTACACAAGGTAGATTTCCAGCTTGTAAAGTAAAGAAAAGATCTGTTCTGTGCATGGTACATCATCAAGAATGCAGACAGAAAACACTTTTTATATACAAATAGTTAAGAGAGTACCAGGTTCGAAAAATAGGGCAAGCTAATCGCTCCTAGCAGTTCTTTACCAATTTCAACAATCTGAATGGTTATCTGTCAAAAACAGTTTTGCAGTAGGAAGTTACCAATAACCTTCTGACAATGTTATTGGCTCCAAATCATAAATAATATTGTTCAAGTATATAAGTGAGTGAGCAGGTAGAACAAAAGAGCAGTTCATTCTTGTTTGAAAAATATCTAAATTGTCCTTAAAATTGCTTTGGAAATCAAATTATATATATATTTAAGAACAAAATAAATTTCAAATATTCAAATACAACTTAGTTTTAACTACTAACATTCTCTCTATACCTGAAACATTTTTAATATGATAAAAGGATCTCATCTTTGAGGACCCTCTATGTTGAAATTTGTTAAACCACATCAAATGTTCAATTCACATCTTTCCTTTTACAAAAGAGCCACGCAAATAGTATCTCATAATGTATGGCCAGATAACTTGTTTTGTTTTCTGAGCTCCCGTTAATTCCTATTCCGATGTGGTCCTCTTCCTTGCAATTGGTAAGGTGAATACTACAAACATTTGGGCACCAAAGACAAGTGTATCAAAATCTTAACTTGAAATTTTTGGGTTTACAATTTTCAATTGAGGCAGTTGTTTGAAGGATTGAAATCATACGTGTGCAAATATTTATAAAAAATTGTTTCAAAATATGGGTAACAGATCAAGAAAAAAATATCAATCAGAATCAGAAACAATGCCAAAACGAAGCTCAGAAGAAAATGCTCCCAATAGCCCACTCACTAACACACTTCTCATAAAAATAGAAAACATGTAATAACAGAGCACAATCATGACCCTTCCATAGAAGAATAAAATTCATCTGATGTACAATCTTTGCATTTTGGTCCACTGAGTTATCTTTGGAATGGCTTGGGTATACTTTATGCCTACAGTGAAGAGAAGTTGATTAAATATTTATGATGCTATGGCTAAAGCACCATTACACATACACATAGGTGCCAGCTTGGTAAGTTGATAATTGAATAAGTTTTAGCCCCATGAAATTGCTTTCTGGTTACTTTGTGAATTTCACCGCATAGTGGTCATTTACTAAGTATTTCATAGTTAAGTTGACAATGAAACGGTGGAAAGAAACAAACTTGTTTACACATGGCTTGGCTTATTTTGTTCATATGATAATTATTATCCAACTGAGCTGCGGTATGCATGAGTAAACACTGAAGATGCGTTTTTCCCCGTAATAATGATGAAATTTTGCATTTCATGTCGTTTTGTTCAGAGAGAATATATCGGGTTAGTTTCTAATTAAAAATTAGGTTTTAAAATCATAATCAAAATGTCTTTAATTACAATACTTAAATTGTATGTACGTGATAATTGTAACACTTACCTTTATAGTACTTCGCCACCACTTTTCACGATCTTCATAATCTTTGTACACCTGAGCCTCTCCTTCCATCTCAACAGCGTAAATTTAAATGGCATTCAGTTGATCTACAATTAATTTTAAAACCCTGAAAATACTGCAGTTGAAACCCACAAGTGATTTACAGTAGAAGGTAGGGTGTTGAATAGACCATTTTCTCATTCTAAGCACTTTTAAAGTAACCAATTCCAACTTATACTTTCCTTAGCTGATCCTTTTTAAAATTTTGTTGCTCAAGAGGTTTTGTTATTCCAATACTTTCCTCTACAACAGATAAATACGATATGAACTAAAACAGCCATAAAACCACAAATTTTGCCACTGACTACAATTTGGGGCTTAAAGCACAAATAAGACCCACCAAACAAGTCTTGATTAGTAAACTTTCCCTCCTTACAAATTATGCCTGTGGCACAACTACTAGTCAGAACTCGGTTCTGATAAGTACATTTCAAGAGAATAGCAATTACATGCTTCAACTCTTAGACTTGCTCTTCAATGAAAATACACTTATTCGTATCCCATCCTAGTTTCAGTGGTACAGTTTGAGCTAAAAACATAAATAATCCGACGATCAAGTACATTAGATCATCGAGTCAAGTTGACAAATAAAATTATCTCGTAATGATTTTATCTCGCAATGTGAACGACATGGGCCATCCCAAATAGATACATCAATCGTGGGGAAGGTAATGTGTATGGGATTCGACAGGGGTTTTTAGACCATATCGCCGGGTAGACAACAGCAAACTTTTGAACACGAAGTGTTTCTGTGTCTACAGGTTGCTGACTATCCGACTGCTTGTAAATAAACAGACAGATTTAGGGTGGGAAAGCAACCGCCAATGTTGAAGCCATATGCTCTTTTTCGATGTCTAAAACACTAAAGGTGGCCACTGATGCGACAGTCGTCTGTGAATTGTAAAATGTAGTTGTGGTAGTATCATTTTTTGCAGCGGAACTCCACTTTCCGTAAAAGTAAAGGAGGACGGAATGCCTTGCAGAGACCCAAATTTATCGAAGAATAATATTCGACATGCATGTCCTAAGCGAATTCAAAAGTTACATTATTAAGGTACATCGAATATCTATAGCTTATCTATTAACTAGCTTTCATCGAGTCTTTCGATTTGTCCATGTGCACATGGCGTTGTGGAATCTGTGGTCGGCATCATTGACTGATCTTAGCGACGAGAGCAGAGAGATGTTCATGAATGCGATCGAAGACCAGATTTCGGTCATAATGTCTTGCAAATTAACGGTAAAATAACTCGTGAATGGAAAGCAGTGACAATGTTGACGTTTAAGTAACAAATAGAACTTACTTACGCGAGATATATTGTCACAATATTGTCTCCTACCACACCATGTTCTGTTTGTAATCTGGTTGATGTTGGTCGCTATTTACAGCTGACTTTGATTCACGTTGTTAAGGCCGTCGTCAAGGTCGCGGGTTTTGACCAGGCTTTGTTTCCATTCCAACTGTGATGGTGAAAGACGAACAATTAGCAATGGGGTATTTTCTTTCAAAGAAGTCACACTATTTTACTTGCACATTTTGCATTCGCAGACGAGAAAAGCAGACTTCTTCAGCCAAGTTTTACGATAGTATTTGTGTTCCTTAAATTTCAAAATAAGTGATTTGGATACCAAAAAGAAGGGTGTGTTCATGCCCCTTATAGAAGGGACCGGGGCATAAATACCATAATACAAATCCCCGTTCAAACAACAACGAAGAAAAAACGTGTAAGCATGGAGTTTTAATGATGTAGTCCAATTTGATTATTCATTAGCAAAAATAGTCGTTAGGGACAGGCCTGGGGCAACATAATTGGTTCATAACTTTTAAATAACTTGACACATCGTTCATGAAATATGTGACCTGTCTATACTTTTATTGACGATTCTCATGACGAGTTCATCTTTTCAAAAAAATATAGAATTCGCGCTATTGGCATTGTGTTGCATAAACTTCGAATTTTGGGCATTTCTGTGTTGCCACTTTTCCACAATTATGGTCTTTCTATGTTCTATCTCAGACACTCTTTCTCGAAAGTACGCAAAACATTTCTATTTATCATATAAGATCAGAGGCTAATGAAAATACTTCAATCTTTCAAACAAAGTTATAAAAAATTTTGTGCATTAAGGAGAAATTTATTAGAAAAAAATCAAAGGGCAGTATATATAACAGGTCTATTCAATTGACGGCCCACGGGCCACATGCTGTCCAAAAGCAAGACTCGAGTGGCCCAGCTCGTGTTTGAGCCCCCCTTCCCCCAAAAGGAGAGAAAATTAGTTTGTTTTGTCATTCATTTGTGAAGGTGAAAGACCACAATGCTCTTCATAAAAGCTTTTCTAACTCATACAAGTCATTTTATATCGTTTGTATCCATTTGAAATTTGGTGTTACGTTCTCCTTACTGACAATCAAAAATGTCTGGCCAGGCTTGAGGTCTCATATTCCCAATGAGGCCCACCTGAGTTTTTAATTGAACACACATGATATGCAGGAAAATTATAGCGAAGTCGTATTTCCAGATAACTTTATAATAAAGGAAAATTTAGAGATACATTTTTCATGTTTTGTGTTTACTTTCAAGTTATAATGCTCACAACAAAGATAAACAGCTGAATCAATAACGACCGCCCGTTTTACAAGTTAAAAAAGTGATGTATACATTCTCCGCTACTGCCCTGGTGTATCTGCTTCCACGTTTCCATTTCATACTTAGGACCAACAATTTGGAACAATTTACCGGTAAGCATAAAAACAGCTAGAACCCTCAATGGTTTCAGACATAATCTAAAGGAAGAATTTTTTAAATCACAGAGAAGAAAATCAATACCTTTAGTTCCCTCTACGGGGTACTTCAGAGTAAGTATAGAAATGCTGTGAGCCTTACGACCTTAGTTCCTCTTTTCGTTTTTGAACACAATTTTTTTAAATACCTCTATAAATGGACCATTATGGAAACAAGATCTATTGAACCTTTTTAATGTCATCCCTGCCAACTTTATCAGTAGGGGTTTCTTTGCTTTCAATTTCTTTGTTTTTTAATTACTGATATCTTATATTTTATTCTTTAAAGTAACTTATATATATTTTTTGTGTAATTTTCTAAAGTAATTTGTATCTTAAAAATTGTAATTTTGACTTGTTATTTTTATGTAACTATATTTTTTCTAAATGGCGAAATGCATACATACATACATACATACATACATACATACATACATACATACATACATACATACATACATACATACAT
>JAAAKM020002534.1:0-13337 GCA_010016025.2 Alatinidae sp. Z8VKAUB7J3 | reverse complement strand
GGTGGTTTTTCTGTTTATTTAGGGTAGTTTCAATTTCGGGCCCACTGCTCATCAGGGGTCTTTGATTGAGAGATTGCGAATATTGGAGTCGGTGAGCATGGATTCTCTAAAGAACATTTTATTGCCCTTCGTAGACTGAAATCAAACAACAATATCTGCATAACAAAACCTTGTTATCCTTGACAAAGATGTCTACGTTTCAAAGTTAGAATATATTCTGAACGATGATTCCTAGTTTCTTAAGCTAGGACCTGTTAAGGACTTTGATAGGACAGGAACCATCGAGAAAATGATCCAAGACAAATTGCTTCTTTTAAAGAAGAAAGGTTCTTTGTCTGAAGAAGTATTTAAGAAAGTTCGGCTGCATGGATCCTTACGGCCTGGGATATACGGCCTTCCTAAGATACACAAGGAAGGGGTATCTCTCCGTCCAATACTGTCGATGACCGGTGCTGCCCAACATGAATTAGCGAAATGGCTAACTGGACTTTTCAAACCGGTTCTTGAGAAATACTCTAAGTATACAATTAAAGATTCGTTTTCTTTCTCTGATGAGGTAACACAATTGTCCTGTCCTAGATCAGGTTTTTTGTGTTCTTTTGACGTAGTTAGTTTATTTACCAATGTTCCTCTTGCCGAAGTCATTATTATTTGTGCTAACGAATTGTTTTATGTTAACCCAGTATCATGTGCACGGAGTAAATCAGAGTTTGTTGACCTTATGACAGTTGCTACTAGTTCGGTCGAGTTCAGCTTTAATAATATCATGTACAGGCAAGTGGGTGGTGTAGCTATGGGTTCACCATTAGGGCCTATATCTAGCTAACATTTTTGTAGCCCACTATGAGGAAGCCTAATTTAATAGCTCTCTCTTTTGTCGTCCACAATACTTTGTTATATACGAAGATGATTGCTTTGCAGTATTTTCATCAGAGCGCCAAAGCAATAAGTTTCTTACCAAGCTTAATTCGCTACATCCATCACTCAAATTTACAATAGAAATTGAAGCTAACAGTTGTATCTCGTTTTTGGATGTCTTGGTTAAGAAAAACGATCATTGCTTTGTTGCTTCAATACATAGGAAACCCACATTTTCTGGGTTATATATTAATTGGTTTTCTTTTTGCCCGTATAAACAGAAGATAAGTTTGGTACACTCACTCGTCTACAGAGCCTTAAGGATTTGTAGCAAGTGTGAACTGGCAGGAGAACTTGATTCACTCAGACAACTGTTTTGATCTAATGGCTTTCCCTCAACCATAGTCGAAGACTGCATCAAGCAACAACAGGCGCGTTACTGCTCCCTTAAGAAAGTTGGTCCAGAAAAGTGTACTATGTATTTAAGGATGCCATGGATTGGTAAACAGTCGAACAACTTTGGAAAGAAAGTGCAAGATGCTATCAACAACTCCCGTCCTTGGTGCCAAATACACATCATATACGCAACCAGGAAGATTTTCCCCCGTGCCCAAACAGACACACTGCCCACCCTGAAGAAAAGTAATGTTATTTATCAATTCGAATGCCGATGTGGAGCTCGGTATGTGGGCCATACGTCACAAATTTTGAAATCGAGGCTTAAGCAGCATGTTCCCGCAATAGTGCGACGGGGAAAGGGTGTCATGGACAATAAAACACGCGGTTGTAAAGACCACAACAAGATATTCGATGTTAAGGTCGACTCTGCCACCAGTCAACACTTGTTGTTAAATCCCGATTGTTGTAAAGCGTTTACTGATGATAGTTTTTAGGTTATTTACCAAGGTAGATCAGCTTTTTATCTGAGATTTTGGAGGCTCTTTGTATCAAGCACTTTTTGCCAGAACTTTGCCGCCCAAAACATTTTGTTTATGATATTTCTTTGTTTAAGTAGTGTCGTCTGTTACGTCCGCAGTTTCCCGTCTATTCAATATTTGTTTGTAACCAATAACGTACTTAGTTTTTCAACATCTTGTAAATTTCGATCCCTTTCTTTGTTTCTTCGTTTATAATTATGACACCAGGTTCTGATGAGAGCCATACGAAAAAAGCTTTTCAACCTTATAACGATGAGTCGTCAATTTGGTTAATGTTCCACTAGAGCGTCAGCTATAAATGGGATATATATAAAGAGAATCTACTTTTGGTTTAGTATGTCAACTGTCTTCTACCACAAACTTTGTTGGTTTTTTCTTGATATTACGAAGTATAATCTGGAGGCTGGTGATTATTTGTTGTTCTAAAACAGCTATATATCTTTGCCATACATCTTTACAAGTAACAAAATGATCCTTAAACTATTTGTTTCCATTTAAACTTTTCATTGAATCAAATGCGATCAATGAAAATACATTTTTATCGTAAAATCAGTTGAAACCAAAACTGCAGCAAACGAAATCGTCGCTTGATCAAGGTGGAGAAAGATGCTACTATCTCTGTCAATGGAATACTTTTCTTTGTTTAGCATATACTCTCTCCACAAGTTTTCAAGTGTTTCCTCAAAGTTCCAAATATACCCCTTTGAGGAAGACTCTTTCGTAAACTGCTGGTGCCGTGTGCCAATATTTGTATTTCTTTGACAACAATGTCTATCACAAGATGTTTTTAAAACCTTAATGAAGCACGATAATTAATCACTTCTTATGTTCTCCAAGTATTAATTATGTTGACCATTTCCCCGTTGATCACAAAACCAACACAACACATGTCAAGTAAACACCGATGAAGAGTTCGGTTTATAAACTTATGAAGTAGTCAAGCAAGAACAGCTGTGCATGGTTTCCCGTTGCCTTTTTGTTCATTACAGTGAGAGTATTAAATTTGTATAGGCATACACAAGTCAGAGTTGCCAATAAATGCATACGAAGGCTTAAACGGAAATAAAAATTGCGAGGAATGATGAAGTATGATGTAATCGTCATGACCACTCTTAGAGGATATCATGCTGCTAATATGATCTAGTATTTGGCATCTCAGAATTGCTTTACATTTGGTTTAACTTGGAAATTTTGGAACTAGCAGTTAGTGTGAATTTGTCAAAGGTGTTAAATTCTATGCTGATAAACCTTAGAGTACGCAGAAGCTGTGATGTTTGATCCCAGAGGATTGCTTGTTCATTTTGAAGATCCATCAAGCATTCTGTGACTGATTGTGTGCAGCAACAGAAATGGCTCTAAAGAATGGATGAGTTGCTTTTTAATTGGAACTATACTGTACTAAATCAGAAATTCTACAAATTCAAAGATGTTCAAACTCTTAAGCGGAGCTGAGGTAAACTGATATAAAACTTACTTGTTCGTATATTTTAAGTTTCTATCTGAACCAAATAGTCGAAGAATAATGACTGTCACGCTTAGCAACACATATATGCTACCTGCAGAGCTCTTGCGTTATCGACTGGGTGATTCAATAAAACTCAGATACTATCAAGTATTTACTGGATAATTAATTTATAAGAGGAGGAAAAAGGAACATCTCAATGCATGTCAAGATCGAGTATCATTTGAGGAGAGGATTTGTCTGCATTGTACAGCATTAAACTTATCTTGAACTAACATAACTGGATTTCTGAAAGCTACGACATTTCGCTTGAGTAGAATCCAGCAGGATATGCAATCCTTGGAGGAAGTACTTTAAAGAGAAGGAAAGGAAATGTCACTAAAACTGCAACAACCTTTTTAGAGTTGTTTTGGCCGAGAAGGTTCTTTTCGTATTTTATGAGGCAGGCATAGCGGCCTCAAGTTGTTATATGAAGCGTTAATTATTAAAAAGTTTACTTTGGAAAAGAAAGCGGAAGTGGTTTACAATATAGTCAGTCCCACGACAGCATGTACTACTCAGTGATAGAACATCAGTGCAGGAGGAAATGATTTGCCTTCGCGCATTGGTCGAGTGTCCCAGACGGTTGGTAGCGTCCTTCTTCATTTGATCAATATAGATTCCTAGTTAACAGCATTCCAATTGTAGTTAATGTGCCAACTAGAATTCCCTTCATCGTTTCCGTTCTACGTCTTGAGAAAAGGAAAAGAATTGATCTTACATTTGAAGTAACGTATACTCTCTGCAAGTCTCTCCATGTTTACAAGTTGTCACTTGCATTCCAGAAGGTTGGAAGTTCAATTTTAAAAGAATTCGATTGTGTTGTTAATTAAAAGACGTTCTTAGCCGCATGACGCACATTTGGTTGCCATACAAAGACATTGGAGGGTATATCAATGTGATTTTCCTTGCATTTCTTGGCCACAACTTCGTACGTTGTTTTATTCCACAGCTGGAATCAAGGAGCCTTCAAATATAAACTTACAATCATATCTAAAAAAATAAACTTAAAATTTACTTTAAAGATATGCGCTTTTCAGAACATACGTACGAGTGGATTATTCAAAAGAAAATTGTAAAGTGATAAACTGGTAATTTTTCTCTTCAACAACCTATAAGAAATGAAAACCCGTAAGTTCAATCAGCCTTCATGAACGGTGGCGAAGATGCAGGAAATATCCATTTATAGATCTGTAGAAAGATCCTTTAAATTAGACATGCGCATTACGGTTCTTTTCTTTCATTTAAAACCAAAGTAATCTCAGTCCCAATACGTGCTTCTATTTTCTAAAAAGACAATTGTTCTTGTCGCTTCAGCCGATCAGGTGCAATTTTAACGAAACCCAATTTTGACCTATTGGATACGCCAACATTTTTCATACTAAAATGTACGAAAAAATCAAAGTAGCGAGTATTGTATTTTGGGTTATTTTAGTCGTTGCTCCTGTTATTATATCGCTGAACGCCTTTGCCATTTATGCTTTAATTAATGCCAAACAAGGAAAGAGACACTCCATTCTCATTAGTCTCTGTGCAACAAGCATCATATTTAGCATCTACTTGTTCTGTTTTCTACATAATTTAGCATACATTAACAATTTTACGGAATCTACATACTTCAAGGTAACAGTTTCATTTGCACCTGGGATATTTATTTCATATTTATCTCGTGGAATTCTTTTCACAATTAACCAACTTTGGATAATGTTGTCAGGATACCGTTCGGTGCAGACGCGAGAAAGACAAATCAGAATGGCTTCAGTCATTGATATGACACTCTGGGTGATTCCTGTTTCTTCGTTCCTTTTGTATATCCAATATAACCCTTTCATTGTACAGCATTACTTGGAGGTATACATTTACATTCCCCTCTCTTCACTTCATTTGGGACTTGCGTTGTTCTGTTGTTACGTTGGCTATTGCAGAATCAAGCAAAGCAGAACAAGAGTGCAAAGAAAGGATTCTCTTGTTTCATACACAGGACGAAGAGTTGAGCGGAAAATTTTGAAGATGTACTTCATTTTAATAGCAAACTATATCTTATTTGCAATGATTCCTATTATTATCCTTAGCATTTTTGCCATCCGAGGTAAACACGATACGCTGTCTATGATCGTAGATTTTTCTGTAACGACATTTATTGCCATTTGGGCCTTAGCTTGCCCTGCATCCTACTTCTATTGTTTTTCACCAAAGAAGCTGAAATCAGCCATGTGCGAACAATTTAGACTTGTTGCAGTTGTTAAGATAGCACCAATTCATCCGCCAGCTTCATTGTGAAATAAAAGCAGTCTGTTAAAGAATATCGTCCATGAATGTAACACAAATGGTATCTATGCCGTTAGTTTCCTGGGTTGCTTATAAGAGACAAGGTACTCCGATTTGATTTATTTCTTACATATGCAATGGCATAAGCAAAATTATTGTCAAGAATTTTTGCATAATAATGTTTAAAACAAGTATGGAAAATGTATTGTCATAAGCACCTTAAGTCTACTGAATCATTGGAGAGACGTTTGGGTGAATATTTTCTAGCCGCAAAAAGGCACGGCTAAAAACGCTTAGATTAAAGTAGAGAGTGTGAATTAATATCTCAGACTCTTGGTCCGTACCCCATTGAAGCAAGTGACCAAGTTTGGGATCCCTATGCATCGGGAAAGGGAATTCTGATTAAAGTTAAATACGCTGGTTAACCAAGTATATCTCTTTGAGTAAAATACCAAGCTTAGATAAAGCAAGAGGTGTCGTTCTTTACATTAAAATCTGAAGGATATCCAGTGGAATTCAAGGATAATCTTATAGAGGATAATAACACGCGGATAGTCGTCCACAAAATACTGCCCTAGAGGATCGTTTCCACCTGGGAAACTGCACTGGTGATAATTAATCTTCATTCCCAGCCAGAATTTATCAAGTATAACATTTTTTGGAAATAAAGGAGAAAGAGTTATGAATGATAATACAAAGTAGTTCTTGTTAGAATTTCATTGGATTTTTAGGGTGTTGTGTTATTCGAACTACAATTCCAGCCATGGTGACAAATTCTGTACCCAGATTCACGTACACGTCAAATTCATTGCTAGGTCTTACCACTGTAACCGTCTGCCGTACGCAAGGCTAGTTTACATACACGTAAACGCTTTCGCTTGGCCGTAGAAGAATGAATCTAATCAGCACCAGGCAAGAGTTATACCAGACAACAAAGTGTTTGTTCTCTTTTCATACATCCGCAGGAAATTAGGGCCAGCGGTCAATGTGACACGTCATAAGAGCCAACCGTAATAAGACCGTATTGGAAAATGGGATAGTACAAGAAGCGAAAATGGGAAAGTCGTCAGAAACATTTCTGAGGGAGTGCACTATGAGAAAGCTTTTGTTTGTCAAACTGATTTGTATATGTTAGTCAGTTCCTTAGAGTCCCGTAATGGCTATTGGGTTAAGAAATTTTGTATGTATATTGCGTTGACTAACGGATTCATCGTGCTAGACATTTGCGCCATACACTGATCACAGCAATTGTATGAAGTGATGTGAGAAAGCTTTGACGATGAATTTATAGGAAACGAGAAGACCAAAATACGTCGTAGAAAATAACAATCACGAGAGCGACTCCTTTTCTGCCGCCCGTGTTATTGAAAAAGGCGTAAATTGTAAACAAATTCTTTTCGTAAACAAATCCTTAAATTCAGGAGCGTCTGCAGGAATTTTTTCCAGTTGGAGCGGTCAGAGCTATTGCGAATGGCCAAAATTAACCGTATTTGTCGAAAGAGGCTTCGTGTGCTTATAAAACATTCCCATTTTTTATTTTCTTATTTTCTATTTCAACCTGTTAAAAATTCATATGTTCTGTTCCAGGAGCAGGGACGTCATGCGATTACAATAACCATTACCTATTGAGCAATGTACCACATGCTGCTCTTAGTGACGACTAAGAGAAACTACAACAGTAGTATCCAATTGATTGAAACAACCAGGTTCTCCCATTTTCAGTTTGAATAAGTTTCTCCGTCTTTCACTTTTTCCCTTTAAGACTGTATTTCTCTGTCAAACGCTCTCACGGAGTGACTTTATTTACAACTGATAACTGCCGCCTCGCTTTCATATCAGAAAAAGATTACGTCATTGTAATTTGGAAAGTTTCTATCCCCTAAAGAGGTTTTCATTGAATTGATGGAAGTTGCAAGGTGTGGTGTTAAATTCAGCTTCAACAGTAAAGTGTACCGTCAACAGAAGGGCGTAAGCATGGGAAGTTCCTTGGGTCCAGCATTGGCTAATATCTTCGATGGCTTCCATGAACTTTAAATTTTTGAACCCTCCCCCAGTCTGTCATTTTTCGTTACGTTGACGACACATATGAAACAAGTGTCCGAATGTGACGAATTGTCAGGAGAAACAGCCTAATAAATTTGAATTGGAACTCAATTTTCTAAAACATATATTAATTCCCAATGGCTATCTCGAAGATGTCATTAGTATTTCTATCAAATCAAAATTCTTAAAAGAAATAGGCTTCCGAACTAAACATGTCCAGTATACGTAAACTTACAGTGACAAGGGAGCGTTTCACTTTTTTTGAAAACCAGATTAAAAATGCCATAGAGAAGTAATTTGGCGCCGTCGCTCCACGCGTAGTTCATACCAACAAAAAGCATTATCAACCAAGTACAAGGATCCGTGCCTTCCACAAATTATAGCTCCTTAGTATGTTAATTTTCGTGCCAGTGCGAGTCTGGTTATGTTGGGCGCATAACTTTGACGTTGATTGACCGAATTTAAGCAGCACGATAAAAAAATTGTCAGTCGTACATCATCTATCTTATCCCAGCCCATATGGTCACGCCCATTTCCCAGAGTACGTGTCCGATCTCTTTCTTCGGCTATCGTTACTAAAGTCCTGACTTTTGCAATAAGTTCCAAAATACACGATAAAGTGCTGGAGCTACTTCTTCGTATGCAGTATTTACAGTGGTGGATTCTATGTCTAGTTGTATAAACAAAAGCTCTTTTTTCTGTTTAGAAGCTTCTCCATCAAATCAACACTTTAAATTGGTTGTAACTTACAGTCATATCTTATGCAACAGACGTGCATGTAGTTATTAAGTCCAAAAATTATTTATTGAAACTCATAAATATTAAAGCGTTTAGGGAATAGAAGAAATTGTTCTGTTTGTGTTACTTTATTGTAATTTCTGATCTTGAAAGGTATTGCCTATTGCTGCATGTTTTTATATTCAATAACCTTCTCTCTTGTGTCGATGAAGACAAAGCAAAACAAGGACAACATAACTTAACTATACCATAGCAGAGAAGTTTCACAATGAAAGTGGTTACGTTTGATAAGGGGCCATACATAAATGACATCCCGCCAGAGTGGGGAGGGGGTTTGGCCAATCTAAGATGGTTTTTATGAGGGAGGGGGGTCAATATCAGTAAGACGTCCCCATTCTAATATTTTTTTGTCATGTTTTATGCACTTGCACATTGCTGATTGCACTATCTTCCTGCTAAGTACCACTCAAGGAGAACAACTTTTTGCCAGCCTTTGTACCGTTTGATCACAGCAACAGTGAACAATTTTGCACCAGAAGAACATAAATGGTTGCATGAGAAGCGTTACACTAATGCACGTCAGTCAGAATCATAAGTCAGGTGTGTTATTATTTGTTGTTACAGCTCTTTATGTTGATTTTGAAAATCGACATTTTTCAGACACATTGAATTTGTTTTGCTTCTTTCTATCTAAACGAAACTAACTTGAACTAGTGGAAAGCCCTCTTACAAAGTTGAGGTTATGTGTGAGACGTTTATATTTTGCGACATTGTACACCACGAATTAAGTTTCTAAAATAGTCAGTTTATAATCTGGCCTAGGATTACCTTACCACCAAAGTTTCATACACTGGATCGAAAAATAGAGAAATTACCTCTTTCCGAAAGTTGGTAAAGGCAGTTGTTCTTAATCTTTTATTCATTTATTTTGTTATGTTTCGCCACATGTTTCTCATCAGCCAGTTCTGTTCCCAGCTATCTTATTGTTGTCTTATCCCTTTAATTCATTTATGGATTCGTTGTTGTTGTTTTTGTCTCCATAAATGAAGGCGTCTGAGCTTAAGGTTTGAGAGATGGTGATTTTTGATAATGTTGATTTTTTGCTATTTAAATAACTGCTTATTCTGATTTTGTTTTTTGTGTATGCGTGAGAGCGCATAGTAAGGGTGGGTGGGTGAGTTGGGTAAAAGGTGACATCACAAGAGGAGGGTCATTGATCCAAGACGCATCAAGACGAGGGGAGGGTCAGATTTTTTGAATTTTGAGGGGATGTCATTTATTTATCACCCCTAATGCCTGAGTTGTTTTTTTGTGAAGCCACTGGAGTTTTCTCTGAGTGGATGATCATTCTCAAATCCTCTGGATACTGTCAACTTAAACATCGATAATCATACGCTGGATATACGTTTTAGATTTTTGTCATTGTTCTTTAGAAGCGCCATTGGTAAGAGAGACTGCAAGTCGCTGCGACAAATAGGTGCAAAGTACTCTATTCATTTTCGAGTAATGTTTTCGGTTACGTTGTTCAGTTATCGTAGACTCATTTACAACAAATGGTACGCGTTGCTACGATCCAGCAGTTCAAGAGATGCAAAGAGGCAGTTCCGCATGGCATCACTGAAGAACAGGTTATTTACATCGGGCTGTAAGCAAAGATTGACTCCTCAAGCATTACACAAACTGCATGCAATCTGCAAGCCGCCATAAGATCTTAAGCAAAGTCAAAGTGGGTGCAATGTTGAAGCCATTCAAGAAACGCCTTCACCTAGAAGCAACCGACTTACTTTGACCCTGGATCTTGTTGAAACAATGTTAACAGCTGATACTGGTCAAAATGTTAAACTATGCAGAAAGATGATTCACCTTTGACCAAGCTGAATTTAATCCAGTCCTGCTGCAGTTTACTGATGAACCTTACAAACACTGAATATCTTAATATCTTAGCAAAAGCTAAAACCACTACAATTATAGAAACCAGCTTTCGATTTACTTAAAAGAGCAGAGAAAACACATTTCACTAGACTGACATCAATACTGCTTTTTTTATACCAAAGAGAATTACGAGAGACCTCTCAATCATATTTTTTCAATTATTCGTACTTTCACTAAGAGACATTAACATGCTTTATTTTGTCATTTATATACAAAGGCCAGGCACCAAGGTTGTGTTTTGAAGGATTTTCTAATCATTTTTTTGTCACTTTATATTTACTTGGGATAAAATCTGTCTTCCTGACTTCCCTGCTGACCACCAAAAATGTCGGAGCCAGCTTAAGATCTTAAGTTTTTTAAAGACTGCTTGGTTTTGGTGTTTAATTTTAGGTCCATTTTACAGACGCCAAAGGCTCCTTGTCAAGGAGTAGTTAATACCGTATGAGACAAATTCTTTCTCCAGTAGCCCTTTGCGTATCTTTTCTAGCTTCATATGGATGTACGTACTTACTTTTAGAGGTCATTCGAGTGAGAGATAAACCAAAGAAAGTCAAAAATTAAAGGAAAATTGGATGTGAGAAGTTTGTGTTTGTAATTGTGGTGAGCTAACATACAGTGCAAACAAATAAACAGTATAGCTTTCGTAAATTAAGAAATCAATTAAAAATAGGAAAATTAATATTAGCAAGAGTATTAAAGAACGTACATCCTAGTGCCGTTGTTTACACTACGTCAACAACATGGGTAAACATGAACAGAACTTGTGTAAATTATAGGAAACGTTTGCTTAAAAGAGAAGGTTGATTACATAAGACGTTCATTTGCTGTTGGTACGTCCAGAAACTATTTACCTTTATTCAATTAATATTTTACAGTATTTATTGTGTATAATTTACCATTATTTTCTCAGTGTTAACATTTACTATACAGCGAGGTTTATCAGCCCTGTGGCAGCATAGTTCGATGGAAATCCAAAACTAATATATTCATTTTCCATTTCAATGTAGAGGTAGGTTGCTTGGAATGTAAAATTGGTTGTACTTAAATTCTTTACTACATTGCTATAACTATTCTAGCTTTACTTTTTGGAAGTGCAGTATTCCATATTCTGGAGGAATCTGCATTGCATATGAAGCTATGAAGGTTTTGCCTTTGGCGTTACTTGCAATGCAGAGTTTACAAACAAACTGTAGTTGTTAGCAAACATTGGACTTCTTTAATCATCAGTGTTTCGTGTGCCTCAACTGCCACTGGCTATTATCGTTACTCTGCTAGTACTGTTTCTGGGGTGTAAAGCACTGACCACATAGGAGTTACATCAGTTCACTCGTTTCGAACATTATAGTCCATCTTTTGCTTATCGATTGGAGAAGTACAGGGACCACTTAATTTGCAATTACTCCAGATACAAATGCAAGACAAAACAACCATCGGTGGTGGTGTTTTCCAGATTACAGTGCTTTACATACTCAATGGAGTTTACATTTTTCCTGTTGAGTGCAACCTCACGAAAATGTATAGTAAAATATGTACCAGGCACACACATATGTAGCACAGACTTCTTGATAAAAGCAAGAATGATGGGAATATCAAGTAGCGCAACATTTCAAAGCCTCTTCTGGTCGTAAAACCTGTTTCACAAGACAGAGCAGTAGATTTTGTATTTGAATGAATTGTCCTGATGAATACCTCACTGGCATTGTAGAAACCACCGTATCAACTGCAATGTTTACCATTTGGTAACTACTACATGAGTGCTTACAATTCTTAATTACCTGACTCTATGTCATAGATACTACAATGCAACTAAACAAGTAATGCAATGAACTGACCTTGGTAAAGCGATGGCATAGCTGTTCCAGTTTTAAAAACTGCTGGCTTCACTTCACGTCAAATTTTCACCATGAAATGTTAGGAAGCAACTATAGCATTCACCTCGACAACAACGATCAAAACCTAAAATAAGGCTGTAGCTTCATTTAACATTTCAATTGATTTACTTGGAATATCATAGTATTCAACCTTGGGTGCCTAACAAGGGGATATACCTTTACCAGCTTCAGAGGTGAATGATGGGAAAGGTGTGTCAACCAAGACTTGCACTCTTTTGTATTATGTCAGTTGTTGAAGTGGTGGTCATAACACTTGATGTGATCATTCTCAGGGCCTTGGTAAAACTTCAATGCGTCAAAAGACAAGTGATTTTCATCAACCTCTGTATAACTGGCATCTTGCATGTAATTGTGGAATGGCTCGTCTTTTATGGCTATGCATTTGCAAGTAATTTTACGACGTCAACCTTATTTACATTTGTGCTATCAAGTGGCCCAGTGATATACGTTGCTTACTCTGTACACATCTTGTTCTTTATATTCAACCAAGTTTGGATAATTTCCAGAGGATATCGAACTCCTTCGCAGCGGGAAAAGCATGTCCAAACAGTGTTTATTGTTGACATTACACTCTGGATTATACCAGCTGCTTTTCCTCTTCTTTATAATTGGTATCCTGCACCTCTTATAGTGAATGCTATGAGCAAATACGTTACAAATTTGACCGGACCCCTTTATGTCGTTTTCTTGTGCTCTTCCTGCTTTTACATTGTTCGAAAAGTTCTAAGGAGTCGAAGAAGACTGGTTGGAGAAAATAACCAAGGGTATACTAATGAACAAAACACAGAAAATCGTATTTTGAAGATGTACTTTATCCTTCTTGTCAGCTACACGCTCTTTGCCATGATCCCCATGGTCGTAATTAGTGCCCTTACTACAAGATTTGAAAACATTTTGCTAAATGAAACTGTATACGTGGCATTAGCACTGGTTATGAATCTTTGGGCGTTAGCTTGCCCAATGTCATATTTTTATTGTTTTTTTCCAGGGATATTACAATCGTTGCTTCAAAGGCCTTGTAGACTTCTACTTCATTAGTACAATTGTTGCTTCAAAGGCCTTTTAGACTTCTACATCATTAGTACAATTATTGCTTCAAAGGCCTTGTAGACTTCTACATCATTAGTACAATTGTTGCTTCAAAGGCCTTGTAGACTTCTACATCAT
>JAAAKM020002533.1:3191-13337 GCA_010016025.2 Alatinidae sp. Z8VKAUB7J3 | reverse complement strand
ACCAAGCTTTTTGTTCGAGATAGAGAGAAGTTCGAGATAGAGGGTAGTCGAGATAGAGAGAGTCCACTGTATATATAGATATAGATATATACATAGATATAGACATAGATATAGATATAGATATAGATATATACTCGAATACTCAAATAGCCAGCATTCTTCCATGCATATAAATACAATATATAATTCATAATACTGTTTGTCGTCACAGTGTCAAACTCTGTTATGAAACAAAGAATATGAAATAGAACTTGTAAAAACTGAACATTATCTGATAAACTTTCACATTCGCATTGGATGCATAGAAGCTAACTTCAGTGCATCATCTCATGCATAACTATCATCAAATGATGTTTAGAGTATGTTCATGCGATAGTAGCAGTTTAGGGACTAATCGCAGGACTGCACAAATCTATGACATTATTCCTTCCACCATAGAAAATGACCAGGTACATGCTCTTTGGTCAGATGCCCTACAGACAGCAACAGCTGCATTTAACTTCATACCTTTACTGCAGATGCCAATTGCAAAGACTAGGAAGTACTATAACAGTTCCTGTATGTCACACAAATAAACAATATCTACCTACCAGTCTGTTTCTAATGTATAGAAATTTCTTCTGTATATTGGGTGGTGCTTGACTTATATCTTGAAAACATGATGCCTCTTGTGCAGTCATCTGATCAGCTGGTAATCGGCTAGCAAAGGCTGATCCCTCAATAGCTAAAACATTTATATGAGAGGTAATTGATGTTTCATTTATCATCAATATACAGTACTATACATTCTACAAATATCGCATGAGTATACTTGGTACAAATTTCATTCACTTATTCATTGTAATTTGAAATAACGGGTATATACTTGATATGGTTGCCAGGAAGTTCAAAAGAAAAAAATCAAACAAGGCAAAAAGTTGCACTAAAATAATATGCATAATTGAATACATTTATAAGTTATCTAGACTGTTTCACGAAGCATTCATATGAATATACAGTTAACAAGCCTGGTCTGCTGTCTCCAGTCCAAAGTTATTATCAACAGAACTATACCACAAACAAAGACCTTTCTATATGTATTGTACGGTATTTATGCATGTGTGTATAACTCTACATCTTAGAGGCAAAAGGAATGAATCAGTTTGTTGCATGGAAAGATAGTACTGCCTTATCAACTGCCAATCTGATGTATGTAAAAAGCCACTTCCCTCCTCTTTCAGTATTATGCTAGTCAATGCTGTCTTATGACAGTGAAGAGAGGTACTGCACACTCTACCTTGAAGAAATATTATATTATCTTGATGAAGACAGACAAAAGGTTGGGGGTATGGGCCCTCCATGTTCTCTCTAACAGCTATATATATACTTGGACTTCATTGTGTGACACAACAATAAATAAACTAAACTGTAACCAACTTTTACCCAAGCAGAAAGCAGCACAAAATTCTTTGAAGTAGAATGTCAGTAAGATCCATAAGCTGGGTGTGGCCTGGGTGTTTTATACTTACTGTTAACCCCCCAAAAAAGAAGATATGGTGTAAAATTATAGGACAAACCTAAAAACTGTTACAGTCAGAGCAAAATTAGCTAGATAAATGGTGGCATTAGTAGACATCTATCTAGTAGATGGGGGCAAGTACCATGGCCTAAATAGGACCCCTCTTTTTGACCTCGTTGAATGAAATATGTTCCTCCCTCGAGAAGTACCTCTCTAACTTTCAAAGTTCTTTAATGGGGTGCTCATTTGGAAACCCCAAATACCTTCAAAAGAATTATAATAAATGCCAAATTTTACCACAGGCAGACAGAAAAATTCAACTATTCCTTAGTAAAATTTTTACTGTTAAATATACATGTCTCTCTAATTAGAGCTCCCCAACAATAAATAAAGCACCCATACTCTATAGAATTCAAATAAATACAATTATATCAAAAGAAATCATGATTTTGTGACAAACTTACTCTTTGCAGCCATGCTAAGAACTTCCACTGGATCTAGAACATACAAGATTAACAATCAAGTCAGTGGATAAGAAGTATTATGACACCTGTTCAATGTCCTGTTTTTTCAAAAAACACTTGTAAGATTGGAGTAAGCATAAGAACCTTACATGAAACTCAAAGACAACTTCCTGATTCACAACACAAAGGATCAGTGAGAATAGAAAAAAGCAGTTTAAGTGTTTGTTATAAATCAGTTATAAGGCTATGCATAGTAACTTGTTGTCACCCGTTGTGAGGGCATTCAGAAACCACTTTCTTCACTTTTTTCTTTTTAGAAGTAATTGATTGGGGACAAACTATTTGAGCGCACTTCTTAAAATGGGTACTGACCCATGGGCGGCATTCATTCCAAAACCTGACACTAACCCAATCAATGGTGAGTAATGCAGTAAGTCATGTGATTTTTAGGTGAGAAGCACAGATGAATTAGACTGGAAGGAATGGTACCTAATCCTTCGTAATGTTGCTATTTGTCAAGCATGGAAAGCAAAAATGGTAGCACACTATGGGCAATACAGAAAGCTTTGAGAAGGCATGGATAGGCTTTAGTACATGTGTTAGTTGTATTTACGTATAATGAAGGAGCTGATATGGTAGTTGGGATAAACCCTCATTTGATGTGGGCTTGGCGGAAAGGGGTGGGGTGTTGCAATCAAATTATAATGTGGGAGTTGGAGTGGTTGGTGGGGTTGACTTTTTGATATGGGGGTTCATACCACTCTGGCACACTATGGTTAGTTATCAGCTGATTCTTATTGACTGCTATCCTCCTTTTCAAATGTTTCACTGCACTTAGCATAATAGTCTTTAAACAGATTCACTACAAGTAATATATATATATATATACATTTATATATGTGGCTTCTGAACTAAAAAAATGTAGCTTCATACTATTTATGTAAGAACTTTGACAAATGTAACTTACAAAACCTTATTAGTATAATATTAAGTGTCATTACATTGATAAAAGATGAAAATAGCTTGTTTCATCAATACTAAAAGAAATCACAATCTGAAAATAGTTGTTACGAAAAATAAATGGCATTGAAGCTTAACTTATTTTTTATGAATTGCTGACCTAAATAATGAAATATGTTATTTTGGCCCTCAGGAATAGTAAACGAAGAACATAGCTGTATCTGAAAGTAAATAATGAATGTAAAAACATGGCCTACTATAGAGAGTGTCACAACTGGGAGGCTGAAGGAACAGAATAAACTTTAGGGGGTGTTATATCTACTGCTTCCTATACATTTAAAATAGGCGTGTGACTGTATAAAGAACAAAATCAATATGTTCATGTACTTAGGTATGTGTAGACTGTGACATTTCAATAAATGCATATTTGGTAGCTGTCAAGACTTTCTCTGTTGGCCCCTTGGTCAAACATTCTTTTGGGGGGCAAAAGGAAGCAATCAAGAATCTCCAGGAGAATTCAAAGGTACACAAATCCTTTTAAGAGACAGCTAAATCAGTTATATATAACTTATTCGGTATATATATATAAGTAATAATTTCCAGATAAGGAGAGGTATAGTTGAGCAAACCGAATTGAAGCATATCCAATTTTATCACATTTACAAGTCTTGTAGATGCATTTGACTGATCAAAACAGGGATGTTCCACTGCTTTAATCCTCCAGTTGTTACCAGATTTGTATATACATGCTTTTGGTTGGATCGCACTTGAGCAACAAACACAATACAGTTCTACAAATGTTTCTTGACTCCAAATTTCTTATATACAATAAATTTTGGTATACTTGCATACTTCACACTTGTTCTAACCTGTGACCACTGTCACATATTCCACATTTTCTGTCACCTGCTGTACACTATTAGTTAACCTCATACATGTCGGGTTTCAGTAACCAACCACAGAAATGGAACGCCAAATTTTGTTACAGTTAATACGCTCATAACTTACCAACAGGCAGATGCTCCTCATCCTCCTCATGTTCTTCAGGTTGGCTTGGTTTCACAAGGTTCCCTACTGGTGCAGTTGTGACTGGATTGCTGATAATTGGTGCTGCTACTGTTGCAGGTGGCTGTGTCTGTGGTTCTTCCTCTGAACCATTTTCATCATCAGTAAGACGTGCAAGTTTTTCATCCACATCTGTATATTCAGTCTTAACAAATTTTGCAAAATTCTACGTTAGAGGTTAAGATAAAAGTAAATTTTCAAGTTAAATTTTAAGTTATTACTTATTCAGCTATTTGAAGCTTCTATCGACACTAGACATCACAACCCATCTAAAATCACTAGGTAAAATGCATTGAGTTTAGATCAAGGGCAAAGTCAGGCATAGAGGCATATGATCACAAATAAGGTCACAAGCAATAGTTAAAACTATTAACCATGTGGCAAAATTTTAATGCAAAAAAGATGATTGAATGATAGTTAAATTTGGACAGGGGAATAGAGTGGCTGTAGGTATGCCCAAGACCATACTGGTTATATATATTTACAGTGTTGATAATTTATTGTCCTTCTCTCATAACACATCAACCTGCATATAGTAACAGAATGCTATAAATATTAATAATTATATATGTTAAAGTTAATTTCATGAAAGAAAAGGTAACCCTATGTCAGCCAATTTGGGAGGCTTTGTTAATTTGTATGTCATAGTGCATGTCTCTAAAATAGTGATATTTCTTTACATCTTTTCAAATGTTACAAGCTGGTAATGAACCATTCTGCATAGATATGGTTAGATCACTTTTAAATGTGAAGTTCTTATCTACTCCATGGCATCTAGCCTGCATGTCAACTCCTAGCTTCAAAATATAGGTTTTTATAATAACATGCATTCTGGTATTAAAATGCACTGTTAGTCACACAAATTTGATCTCTTGCGATACAATGTTGTTTAAGTTCAGCTTTAATATATTTGTTAACAATCTTAGCATATTCCTAATTACTATTAAAACTGTTTCCATTCTGATTGAATAAAGATCTAGAGAAAATAACAATAGATTATAAACAACTGCTGTTTGTATTAACCATAATTCTTCTGACGTGCAGGTATCACGTATACCTATATTATGGGTTGTAGCAAACCTAAAGTACAGCCGTAACAATTTACCTACTGATTGTTACCCTCTTATGGCCAAACTGTCTTGAAAGCTATGGAGTGTATATACCTCTACTTACGATTATAATCTGGACGTAAATATTCGGTGGCATGTACTTTTGTAGGCACCCATTTGGCGACATGGGGTTTGATACCACAGACTTTTGCAAAACACCACAGAATTCAACACCACAGCTTAAGCAATCACAAATGTCACATAACAATTAGTGCCCCCAAGTTACACTGCCCTTCAGGAATTTAAAGAACACATTATACACTATTCTTTCCGAACTACAAATCGCCGCTTGAACATTGCAGACGCGTTTAAGACCAAAGGATTCTACACAATCAGCAGAGGCATTATCTAGAGCTAATAGTTGCATAACATTTCGGCCTCACGAAGAAAACTACTTGTATTCCCTATCGAAACCGACCACACAATTCAGCGCTGTCCTTTCTAAGCCTCTTAACATTAGAGAGATTTGAGGTTAATTACTGTCTCTTACAAAGAAAGTGCCAAAATCTTTAAAGGTATTGATTTAAGGCATACGTAGAATGCAGTACCAAAACATATTGTGAGACGAACATTGTACACTGGGAGTTCGACAAGGCTGCGTTTGTGCTTTTGGCATGTCGCTGCCCTTACCCTTACTCTTTTCCGTTGTGAAGTTCTTCTTGGCTGCGTTGATAGAGCCGACTCCATGCCACCTTTAATCGGTATAATACAAATTTATGTGAGTTATCAATTCTCGGTGCCGGTTGTTTATCTCCAAAATTTAACTTTTTCCTTTCATAATGATCAAAGAGACGATCGCAAGGAATCTGGGTACTAGTCATGTCAAACGACCATCTGCCATTCTGACTTCTCACGTTTTTTTCCCCCGTGAAAAGGGACCAAGGCAAAATCTGAATATTTTTCTGAACATTGTGTACACTGTTTTGAAAGTGTCTGCAGCATAATTTATAACAAATTTTGCAACGTTGAAGTCATAAATATACTTGCTTTAGTTTACTCCGGCCTTGGGTTGCGCTTGGTGTTTAAAGAACACTTCTCGTCGATTGAGACTCAATAGACACTTTCAGAGTTGGAAAAGCGTCACAACGTAGTGTAACTGTCGGAACTTTCCCAAGAACGAGAGGTCTTCAGGGGTGACTCTGTTTCAAAGCAATCTGGTGAAAAATGTTCACTGCACACAACATTGTTCGCGTCCAAATGATTTTTTGTCTATCCTACTTACGAATCGCGTGCCATTACGTCGAATCATCTACGATTTATTTCAACGACTTATTCTTTGCAATCTCTTTTATTTTACATTGCTAGTGCATCCAGAGTGATTTTTACAACCTGGCACAAGACATCGAGGCATATTACTTTGTCAAATTTTTCGTCATAAAAGGGTAATTAACATATACTCATTCGGAGATTATACTTGACTGAAGTTTTGCTTAATTTTTATATCCGCGTATTTCTCGGTCAAACCTTTGTTATTGGCGCGCTTTCAGCCTGAAACCAATAAAAGCTGTTATTGCTTGTGACATCACCAGCCGATTGTCATGACCGGTAGGAATACCATCTCCACACCGAAGGTGTGGGGGGGGGGGGGGGGGGGGGGGGGGGGGGGTACAATTAGAGCAGTCTTCGTATCTTTCAAAAGGGATCTCGATTGAAAGCTTGAAAAATGACAGCAAAATTGTTACTGCAATACCAAAATCCGTGTCATGTAAAATCGATTTAAGTTATGAAAAGAGTAGTCTTTCACCGAGATAGTATATCTAATGCTTTCTTGAAAATTTACGCCATAATCAGGCACCAAGAAAACACATCCAGTGCAGGAGAAAATGAAAGAAACCCTAACCGGTCCCTGGATAAGGTTCAGTGTGTGTCAGTGACCCCCTTTTCATGTCAAAAAACAATAGGCCTGATGTATAAGTTTATTTGAGTAATTTACCTCTCGATCTTACCTTGTTTCTGAATCTGCCAGTTAAGAAGGAGTTGTACTTTTCCACCACCCTTTTTGGTCCCTGAGAGTTCTCTTCTTGTTTTCTCTTTTTTCTTACTGTTCTTGACTGTCTTGTTGACCGCGAAAGGTCTGAGCACTTTCTAGGCATAATAGGGTCTACTAAAATATATATAAAAAGCTAAGTATGAATATATGCGAGGCTTTCTGGAATATTCAACCAGCTGCAAAACGATACAACAAAGTCAACACGTGTGTAAGATACCCTCATATGTTGTCAGAAATTGTACGGGATATCGGGCCGGGATTTTCTGCTAGTGTTATCGTTTATACAAACCTAATTGTCTAGTGGGTACGACATTTTACAGCCAGGACTACACGTGGTATTAGTTACTCATGTCGGGGCTACAATGCGGATTCGTCATACCCAAGACAATGGAGTTGAATTACAAACTTTATTCTTTTACTAGTATCATGGCGGAAATGAAATATCCTATTTTTCGTAGACACGCCATGTTTAAGACCATTCTAACCCTTCTTGGCGGAGAGCGGGTTCTTGGAAGTATAAATACGTCTGCACGTGGTAGAGTATTGTAAAGTAAAGACCCGGATGTAAAGATAGCTCTAAAATGACGACTCAATGTTATTCACTTTGAAGATCCGGATGTAATATCAGTTGGTGGTACGCTTTTCAGTGATACATTTTAATTATAAAATTATTTAGTGAATAGCGAAATAGAGTACTTTAACAACAGGTGTCACCTAGCTCCGTTGGTACACTAAATACCACAAAAATGTGGGTCACGTATTCGAGCCCGATGGTGACATGTTTTCTATTTCTATAGTGACTTTTCAAACTAAAATATTCCTGTACCTTCAAGAAATAGTGGAAAATCTATCATCGTACATTTTCTTAGATAACAAAAATCAAGTACTATCTTTTCTTAACTTTTTGTGTACCTAGATACTTCTTTATCATAAACGACTGTCTTGTTTAAAATGAGTTGTAGATTAACAATAAGTCTGCTTCGATTCAGTATCGAGGGACTTACGGTTGCCAGGTTGCATGGGGGCCACAACATCCCCTCCTGAGCAGTATCCTATGTGACAAATACCTGAGAAGACCGGGGTAGAATATTTCTTGCATAGAGAAACGTGTAAACAACAAATGTACTCCCTTCCTGCTGTCCAATCTTACTACAGTTTTGTTTATATGAATTACACACTATTCTAACCTTACACAAGCAAAGAAGGAGAAAGGTTTTGCGGTTTACCGCCTTGTATGTGGTCAGTAAACTGCGTCAAATGATGACAGTAAAATATTTAGCCAGTGTAATGACAATTCACCACAATATGATAGTGCATTCTATGTTCGTCCAACAAGGCCTATTGTCCTTCAATTCCTTTAAGCATCCAAAGTACATGTAACCAGTGACGTCCTGTTCATGGGTTTACTTATCCTTGAATCCTAAACCTATGACATCAGAAGCTCTGAATTATTGTATAAGTATAGCGTCATGGTGGTAAGAATACGAGAGATCACACTACAAGTCAACTTTAAGCAGTTGAGGCTTTCATGAAACTTACCTTAAAAATCTTTAATTCGAATATTGATGAACTCACTCGCACACAAAACTTGATGGTATTTACTCCTAAAGATTATAGTTTTACCCACTTATAATATTGCAGAGAGCTAACTTGTTGATTGAGACTGTACTGTTTGTAAGACTTGTTGTGGTGGTCGTGGCTTGAAGCATAACTCATTCTCTGTTGACTTCACTACTATGATGAAACTTGCAATCACCGTTGGTTCCCAAGCGTCTGTATCAGCAAAATTGGAAGTGATACGTAATAACCATCCTATCAACACAATATCTCAATTAAACGTTGATGATGATGACCAGTTAGCAATAGACGTAAGCCCTATAGATAATAAGAACTCGAGTGCCTAAGTAGATTAACGTTCGATGACGGTGCATTGAAGCAAAACCAACATGACTTGTCGATTTAAATTTGTTGAAAAGTGTTGATCTTTTTGTTCGTTAATAGCTCCAGAACTCTTTATTCTAAAGTCATGAAATTTCGTAGGTAGTTACTGTTGTCTCCTGTCAAGAACATGAGGTAGTTATCTAATGCCTCCTGTAAAACTGTTTGTTACTATCGTTCTGAAAACATAAGGTGATTTGCGGCAAGTCTGAGGATTCCTCTTAACAATGCATACAAAACATCTTATGACCTCAGGGTACACCGGTATAGAAATGTGTTTAACAGAATACATTCTTTCTGTCTCGTGATTTTAGAAAATTAATTCCTTGTATTGATTTATAAAGAAATACGAATATCATATCTGCTCACGTGGATACGTTGACGGGAAGAAAAGGCACACAGGAGAAGGGGTGAAGTGGAGAGGCAATGGGACATAACGTCACTATACGTCTTAAACATTTTTGGAAACTGTATTATGCTACCTACCTCCTTAACTTCCTAAAAATTAGTGAGACCACGTCCTCCTATTATAAAACAATGAGATTCATGCAACTTTAGTTACACAACATCTTTCAACAGGAAAGCTATACTAGTGGCCGCGTCGGACTCTCCCCTCTCTTGCTTCCGTACTTGTCCCTTCCTGGGCACTGGCCGTCAACGTGTGTCAGTTCACTAGAAATTGCAGTCCTGGTTGGTGACACTGACTCTGTTAGTGTATTATTATTGTTTCATTCATGTTGCCATTACTCTCGTTGTCACTTCTAGTCAGGAAGTCAATATGATATTACGAAAAGTGCAGCCTTCTACCAGTGATCTTCGAATTATCACCAAAGGCTAGAACAGTTGGCCTTGGTGTTAGTAATGCTATTGACTAGTACTTCCAAGAAAACTAGATCAATTTCTTTAGTAGTGTTGCCGCTTTTAGGCTACACACAACTACAAGTACTACGGCTAAGCTTCTTCCGTGTTTACAGTGACTCGTCTATTTGCATACTATTGCATGCATCATCGTTTGGAATCGACTGTTAATGCTTACTTAAGTCTCTAGTGTAAAAAATTTTCAAACGTTTATAGATGGAGTGTATTGCATTTACTGTTAGCCCCCTTTCACTAACTAAATGG
>JAAAKM020002529.1:0-13339 GCA_010016025.2 Alatinidae sp. Z8VKAUB7J3 | reverse complement strand
TGTTTTGCCTGCCATTTGTTTTCATCCAGCTTTGTTGTGGTGACGTCACTTTCTTCATTTACTACATTTTGAAGTGGGGTAGTACCAAACAAAGTCACACTAATGCAGTTTGCTACCAGTATAAGTTCCTGATGAGTCTTATATATTTTCCGTCTATGTCCAGATCTTGCATCATTTCTATCAGATACTCGTGTTTCACTTTGTCAAATGCCTTTGAATAGTCAATGAAACAAAGGTATAGATCTCTCTGCATTTCTATGGCACGTTCCGGCAGCATTCTCATCACAAATATAGCGTTTCTTGTTCCTGCATCTTGGACATAACCAAACTGCTGCTTCTCTATCTCTGGCCTCATTGCTCACCTTGCTCTTGCCATTATGACTCGTACAAGGACCTTAGTTATATGACTAATTAGACTGATGGTTCTATGGAGCTCACACTCGGTAGCTCCCAGTCG
This sequence comes from Alatinidae sp. Z8VKAUB7J3, assembly GCA_010016025.2. Taxonomy (NCBI): domain Eukaryota; kingdom Metazoa; phylum Cnidaria; class Cubozoa; order Carybdeida; family Alatinidae; species Alatinidae sp. Z8VKAUB7J3. The sequence goes on along the minus strand of JAAAKM020002529.1, from coordinate 12,882 downwards.
CAACTTTTCTGGTCACTTTGTCGGGGCCATATTTTGGCTCAGAAAAAGCTTGGTAATTTGATCAGAAATGGCAGTATTTATGACATGTTCTGGGAGGCCGTTTTCTAGAAAAATAGTTTTACGGGAAGAAGACAGCCGTGACGAAAAGTTCCCCACGGTACAACCGTGTTTTCCACCCAAAAGTTGATGCTTGTTTCCCCAAAAGACGTACTACTTGTCACACATAAAAGTTTTTATAGTTTATAAATTCACGTGTCGCTGTGCGAGAAAATATATAGGTCGCACGGTGAAGAGGTTACATGGCAAAAATATATCTTAAATTCCTGAAAAGCGAGAAATCCGCTCGTAGTTGCATGCAAATTTATGCAGGTTAATACGGCACAACAAAAAGATGATGTAAGTTGCTGACTCTTACTTATTTGAATCTGATTCTGCCTTTTATCCAGCTGGAGAATCCCATACAATTCTTTAAAATATTCACGTGGATTCACTTAGATATGTATATATTGAATCAAAGCCGATGGAGGAACTTTACTTTACTTTACTTTACTTTACTTTACTTACTTTACTTTACTTTACAAAGACCCTGATTGAATGGCCCGATCGTCGTGCCGTGACCAAGGAAGCCATTGCCACACTTCCAATCCCGCATGCTCACATGCATTGTTCTGCGCACGTTGTGTTCCATTCTTCATATTCATATATCGATTTTTGATTGGCCCTTTCGCTTTTCGCACATAATGGTAGCTTCTAGATCTGAAGCTAAACTGTCGTAAACATTAGATGGGGACAGTAACAAGATTTGTTCTCTATAAGGAACCAGTATTGCTCGCACAAGCTGCAGTTTGTTTACGGTATCACAACCAACCATCTCGTAGTATGGTAAGTTATGTGTATTATCTATTGTTAACTAATTCGTGAAATAGTTAAGTGTTGATTGACGATGTCATTACTCATGAGCACGCGGTAAATGCATGGTATGAATTTGAGAAAGGTAAAAAGTCTACGATAAATTAACATCAATTTTGTCAAGGTCTTTGCTCTTTTCTACCTAGGTTAGAGTTGTCTAGCTTATTTTGTTGAGATCAGTGGTTATCAAGCTTCTTAAGTCTAACGTCAATTTTTGAATGACCAAAACGCTGCAACGCCCCCTTTTCCATTAGAAAAGTAAGAAGGCATTGATATTGTTATATCCATTCCTGGAGCTGGTTTCGTTTGTTGGGAATAGAGCGGGCTCCAGGTGAATGAGTATGTCAGTAGGTCACTAAAGAGCTTTTCATGTCAACAACCAATGCTTCCATGGGCAAGACGCAACGTCACCATTAGAAATGCCCATGTTGTTTTTGTAGACACTGAGATACAACTCAAATTCCTACAGTGAGTGTGTGTGTATGTGTGTGTACGCACAAGCAATCATTTGATCACTATCTTGTAAAAGTATGTCCTTTAGTGTGATTGTCAGCAGCTTTGATAATTTCTAGTGACTCATGCAATTCTGTAGGGAGTTATTTTGCATTGCTCGCTGGCAAAAAATATTGCATTGAAACCACAGTAAACATAAGAGACCTTGGATTTCAGCAACTAATTTAATACACAATCATTGTTGGTGCACCATCAGTAGAACAGGCTACAACATTAAAAATATTGTGTCATTATTCTAGTTAGTTCCTAAATTAAGATTGGACTGTAGTTCTTTGTATGTTTAGTATGGTTGAATGTAGTGTCTATGTTTCAAAAGACATAAGTGATTGTCTGGTAGTGTACTCTCTTTCATTTGGAGTGAAAATTCTCTTCATCAGAGAATCTGGCTGTCAATCTTCAACCATCTGCCATTTTGTCACTATATATATACATTGCATTTAATAGTTTCTTTGGTTAATGTGTATAACAAAAGTGTTTTTGAACAAGTAATGCATATACTTTAGAATATATACTTCCAGTGAAAGGGAAACCATACTGATCCACAGAAGCAAATCCATGGATACCCCCCTTAACAATAAAAAGTGGGCTTTTGTCATTTTGACTAAGGATATGTTAACTGGATAGTTTGGTTAGTTTCAGTGTAACAAGATGTGGAACCAAGTGGCAAGCAATACATACAATTTACTATCTCATCAGTTTTCACACTGCCTTGAATTTAAAAGTTTGGGTATTCATAAACTTACATTAGGCCTATATCACATGATGTTATGAGAATCACACAGTCTCACACAGTCTGAATTTATAAGTTTGGATATTCATTAATGTATATTGTATTATATGATGACATACTACCAGTATATATGTTGAACCATTTACTTACAAGTTATTAATAAGAAACCTAGAACATTCCTTGCATAATGACTTAGTCATGATCATGTGACAGTAATGTTAACTGTTTCATTACACAACGTTCCTCCCTTCTTAATGGTAACCTTCAGTTAGGAAATATGCAATAAATGTTCCATTTAACTATTCAAATTAATATTACAAAAAAATCAGTTTTAAGAGAAGGCTTAATTACTCTACCTGACCTTTTTACCTCATGGTCAGAAATGAATGGGGAAGATCATTTATGATTATGAGTTGGTTGATTGGCAGGGGATGCATTGTTGGGTGTGGCCATGTTTGGTAATGTGCAGGTTTGGTGGTGATATTAGAGTGTTTATGACTTAAAGACTACTATTAGTTGATAGCTAGGGTCAATTTCTGGACTAGACTCATATTCAAGATTGGGTACACTTCTATATAAATCAAAGTGGCAATTTCTTGAGGATCTACCATTATGATGTCTTTTGAAACAATTTGTTTCCCTTCAATATTGTTCTTAAGTTCCTGTTTCTAGAAGTATAAGTGAGTATAGGGGTAATATCTCAACAGGAGGCAAAATTATATCATCTGGGGGCATGGCCCACTAATACCTCTCCCCCCACCTCAGGCTACGGGCCTCATACACTACTGAGCCTGACCATGTCTTCACATCTGGCTTCGCCACTGACTCAATGCAATATGCAATGTTTCTCCCAGTTTTCTGCTGTCCTTTGTATCTACTTTTTTTTAACTGTATGTCTGTAGTATCCTACATATTTTCTCCCCATTCCATCTACAAATCTAAAAACGAAATGCAAAGTGTCCCTACATTCAACTTTTACTGATTCACAAAAAGGCAAATTATAACTAAATAACCAGTCCTAAACAATAGCTTGTGTCATGTCTATAGCTTGGAAATAGCTTTTAAAAGGAATGCTGTTCTATATCCTTTAACAGATGTGATTCAGGGTAACGTAACAGTTAAATTTTTCTACCATGTTACAATATTAATGATAAAACTGCAGTATTTACAAGCCTTCAATAAAGATAGCTATAGAGGCATACAGATGTTTTTTGTCACTCTAGCCAAAGTCAACCAGGGGTGATGAGAAGCATCCCCACATGAGGTAAGAGAGTGGTATTGAAAATCCTCTGCCATACATAAGTTCAAATTTAGGGTGATTGTTGAAGTCCTGTGATATAGTGATTGTGCTACTTTTAAACAGCACTCAGTCCTGTCTGTAAAAGATTTGATGTTAGGAGGGACACCCAGCTTCAAACAGTGGCAAAGCAAATACTCTTGGGTGCCTCATAGAAGGGGGGTTGGAATAAATAGGGGGATTCTCCAAAACTAAATAAACAGGGGAATGGAATAGAAGGAGGATAACCAAAAAGGTAACAGACAAAATGTTTAAAAAATGAAGTTAAGAATCAATGTTTAGGATCAACTGCAGCTTCCTTAACAAAAGCTAATATAGTACAAACAACAGTCAGTTATACAAAAGAGGGTGTTTTAATGAAGGAAGTTGTACAGATTTATGTGAACTTCAATATTTTGTCACTTGAATTACTTCCTATCCACAACAAAAGAGGAGTTACAGTAGCTGATCTCAACCTTCTCCCCGTCACCTTGAAGTTCAAATTTGGCCACAAACGGAATGACACCAGTGAAAGGAACCTAAACAAAACAATACATCATGTGGGATTAGCATGATTTTCAAATTGTAATAAAGATATTTTCTACTTTCCTGCCAAAGTACCTCTTTAAAAAATTATCACTGGTGGAAGATTACTTTAAAATTAATAGGCTGGGAGGGGGTGGGGGATAAGAATGACGTTGATGGAAAATTTTTGAAAAGTCAATTAGGAAGGGGGAGGCTTATTAGGCAGCAAAGACTAGATGATTAGTCTAGTCGCAACTCTAAAAGGTTGAAATTGTTGGTAGGAATCATGTTAAGTGTGAGCATTGCACCAAACCACAAGGTAGACAGCTCTAGTTTGAGGATGGCCAGTGTAAATGATATCACACTTAGAGGCTGAGCAGGTAAGATAATAGGAATGTCTAAATAAAGGTCACGAGCTTGATATGTGTTGCATTCAGGAAGTCAAGTGGAGAAGAGCTTGGAAGTAAGGTTTGGAAGGCAGAAGGGAAGATAAATGTTTTTCAGATTGGTAAGAGTGATGGGTACTGATGAGTAGGCATGTTCATAGCAGAGAAGTGGTTCAAAAGGTCATTGAGGTCAGGTGTGTTAATAGTTGCTTAACCGGTATAATGTTTGGACAGGTAATAGTATTTTCACTTTCAAAGTCAGTGTATGCGCCCTAGTGTGGACACAGTGAGAAATGTAAGGATCAGTCTTACGATGAGTTAACAGTGGTCACATCCCTGTTTGTTGACAATGAACTTGTCATTGGGTTGTAAGTGGCGATTTAATGGCCATCCTGTTATCTGAAGGGTATAGAGTTTTGCACAAAGGCCATGGTGTTTGGAGTAGAACTAAAAAGGATAAAAATCGCTTGAGTTTGGAATAGCGACAGATATGATGACCTGTGCCACATTGTTTACATACATACATAATTCTTAGCCTGTTATACCATCTGGGTACCTAAGGCATCAACTCGAGTTAAGTTGATTGACCAACAATTTTTCGTTTACGACAGTTCCTCAAAAATGTTTCCATCAAGATACCCAGATCTTCTTGGGATTTTATCACAAGAAAAGCAAGGTCTTATATCATATGAGTCAGATGTTTTTTTGCCACTGATAGACTATTTCAAGGTGAGAAAGCAAAGCAAGATGGAGATGTAGGAAGTGAAGGGTTGACCAGGGAGTGTTTTTCCAGGATACCGTGTTGGTTTGTGATATTGTCTAATCCGAAGGCCTGGGAGACAATTCAGTGGAAACGTTAAGCAGATGACTTATGACAGTGTATGTGATGGTGTTGACAAGACCTGACAGCGGGGAATAGTCTTCATGAAGCCACTGATGATACCTGTGGGTGGACAAAAGGGCCATCTAGATAAAGGCAGACTGGATAGTGGAATAGTGAGGTTGACTTACATATATAAAGAAAAATAGGATGCTGCAGAAAGAATGGAAATAGGATGATAGTAAGAATAATATTTCTATAACCAGCTGGCTCTTACAGTGCTCAGTCTGTAGCAAAACCAGAAGCAGATCTGGAGATTTATCGAGAAGGACAGGCCATTGTAAATATTATGATGACAACTACACCGACAAACTATAGGTAGAATGCCAAGAAGGAAACTACAATTTTGACAACATTTCGTCGTTTCTTTAAGACTTCGTCAGGTCCCTGTACATTGTAACCTCCAGTATACACGGACCTAAGGAAGTCTTCAAGAAAAGACGAAACGTTGCCAAAATTGTAGTTTCCTTCTTGGCGTTCTACTTATAAGGACAGGACAGTGGAACGAAAAAGACTGACCAGTTGTTCTGAGTGTCCAATGTGACATTTTGATAAGTGTGCTTTGGCGAGCGTGGTGAGCTATCTTTAGGGCTTACTATTAGGGGTTACATAAAGCTGTAAGTTACAAGAAAAGTAATTCATGAGTAGTTTAAGGAAAGAATTAATGTAGATAAGATGCAGTTCAGTTTTACTCAAAGATTTGCGAGTGTTATTGATTCACTAGTGAGGAATTTAGTGTGAATGTTAGTGTACGTGAGTGTTCAGTACTTACTCTTGGGTGCCTGATAGACGTCCCCCCCCCCCGCTAATTAATTTTTCAAAACTTTTCCAGCCAGGACATTCTTATTGCACCCCCCCTGCCTATTAATTTTTACGTAATCCCCCACCTATGTTAAGTTTTTGAGGAGGTACTTTGGCGGGCAAGTAGAGAATGTCTTTATTAGAATATGAAAATCACACCTTAACAGATGACGGTGGCCTTTTACGAGGCTCGAAGAAGTGTGGAGACGCACATTACACATGTTAGCAATAATACTGTCATCGAGCAGGAGGCCGAGGGGAACATTTTTAAAATCTTGGAAGGCATGTGGGAGACTGCCGTGACTTCGAATAACTGACTATTGTTGGTGTTATGTTACCCTACGTTTAGAAAGTTGCAGTTGATTCTATACATTGCTTCTTGACATCCTTTTTGGTGATTTTCTAGCCCCCCGTCTATTCCAAACCCCCTGTTTATTAAGTTTTTGGGATTTTTCCAACCCCCCACGTTTATTCCACGTCTATTAGGCACCCAAGGGTAGTCCTTTGTTATTTATTTTGATTTCAGATCAGCGTACCCAGAGGAGGTATCATATGAGGATGATTTAGTTCTCGTTGCAGGGTCTTTGATGATTTAGTTAAAACATTGGAAAAGTGGATGAAAGGAAAGGAGAAGTTCGCTTTATTGTGTCAGCAAAGCTCTTAGTGATGACGTACAACAAAATACATCTTATGACATTAAGTAACTTTCTGAGAATGGTTGTGGAGCAACACAGACATCTCGTTGTTAAGATTGAACGTATCTTTAAGTTCAAAGAGAAAGTAACTTTTGAGTAAAGCCTTTTATTTGCCGATGAATTCGAAGATCCTCCCCTCATATTCAGACGATTTATTCTCTCTAGCAAAACAGGACAATTATGACTAGGGTACTAGTAGAACAGTTGACTTGAAGAGTGGTCACTTAATCGAAGGAGGTATATGTGTAGTCTACTGTGTAACTGGGTCTTTGGAGGTTATTAAGAGAACATAGCACATAGAGAACATAGAAAGTTATTTCAATCTCACCACCACCAGCGACCAAATATTTGTCAGTTGGTATTTTGATTCATGGGTGACACTTCTATCAGGGAGAAGCTGTTGTGCATTTGTTTGGTTTGACACACTACTATTGGTAGCTACGGACGTCCATTTTACTGCTTACAAGGAATTGGTTGTACACGTGGTAATTAGTTTGAAGTCAACTTCTTTATAGTTACAGGGGAGGTGGGAATTTGTAGCTTTCTAGAGGTGTTTATGGCATTTTTATTTTGCAACCTAGTTATAAATGTAATATCAATTTTTATAAAGGTATTCAGTCTTGTAATGATAGGTTCAGAATTAAGATTATGGGTTGCTATGAGTGTATTAGATGTTAATGTAAACGTAACGATAGATTCGATGGAAAAGGGACCTTAGGTACTAGTGAGTTCGTGGTACAGGTGACAGTTTACTTTCCTCTCAGGGAGATCCAAGACAAGGATAGTTTTGATCATGAGACAATTACAAGAGAATTTTCAGTCAGGAAGATAAAAACAAGCTCTATCATCGTTTCCAAGGCAATACAAATCCCCAATCCTCCCCCCAAAAGGGACAATTTTAAAATACCGAAAGCTCGATTACTGCATTTTTGACACTCTTACCCCTGTTTGCAATAAAACAAAAAGGATTAGAACAGTAAATGTGTCCATTTGTCTTAGCTCCAACAAACTCAAAGCGTAATGTATGTGTACCCATTTCGGCCACCTAAAACTCATACTGCTGAGTACATGATACAAGTGACGGTTGAAAGTGATAACAAGAAATGTTTTGGGCTGACCTACTGTTCCTCTAATAAATCAAATGAAAAAAAATTGCCAGTTGCACCTTTTCTATAAGTTGGTTAGCCTTGTGAATGTGCACCAATGCACTTTTAATAAGGTGTAACCTAATTCGACCGGCCGAATTAGGACTCAGTTATGTAGTACAATTGCATAAATTGCATTGCGTTTCAATTTATATTTCATTATAGAATCAGTATTATCTAGATGTTTGTAGTGTGTGAAGCCTTTAGGGCCAAAATTGACTTCAGTTATAAAGTATTGGGCCTAATTAAATGCTTGTGTGTTTGCAAATAGAGCTAACGAAAGTTAACAACAGCACTGAAACATACAAATTATGCAATACAGTTCAGGTATAGCTATATATTTTATGCAAACTGTTGCTAGTCTTATCACTTGACTTAAACATCTCTAATTTAATTTCCACATGTACCTGAGAGCCATGAACAACAATTGTTGTAAGTTCCCACTCTTTCATTTTTGTCTGATAAGTGTCAATGGAGTCGTGCTGGAAAACACTCTTTCATGTTTTCTTTTTTGTCTTTTGCTTCCTCTGCTAATTTACTTTTAGTTTTCTTTTCATGTCACAATGTACTTATCTTTGTTTCCTTTCGACTTTTCCTTTCTTCGCCACTTGCGATGCGATAACACAAGCATATTAACCATGTTGGAGTTCCATTTTTCAGTTAGTGGGCTGTGCACAAAAACATCAGCAAATCTCATAGAAGTGATTCCCTGTTCTGCAGATGAAGTGTAACATACCTTGTGTGACAACCTTAGCATGTTGCTTTGAACGGAAAGGGACACATTTATTTATTTTCATTTAATCAGTTTGCTATTATTTGATTTACAATGAATGAGTCTACAGTGCCAGATTGGCCATTGTCAATAAAAGTAATCGTGACGACTTTGTTTCTGATGACAAAAGTTAGTAGCTCCAATGAATTGTTTGTGATTTTGTTTTTGAATAATGAAGGCATCTCTGTACTAATGAGACAACTGTTTCAAATGAATGCCCATACTCTCGTGTCCGGAATAAACGTCCCGGGACGTTTATTAATTTACAAGAAAATTTCCACCCAAGAAATGCTTATTCCAGCCACCCCGTTTATTTATTTTTGAAACTTTTTTCACCACCACCGTTTATTTCGGACGCTTTTTTCTCTTCCGGAACATAAAATCATTAAGAAATAGAAAACTTCTCTTTAATTACAGACTTTAAAGACTTCTTGTATATTACTTACATGCAGTTTGACACCTTTTATCTATGTTTGATTCGTTTATACAGGAGCCCTTAAACAAAAACTTTTAGAAACACTACTGCTACATGGAGTTCCACATACCTTACAAAAATTTCGAGATCAATTCCACACACCTCATTTATTTATTTCAAGCAGAAGTTCCACGCACCCCGTTTATTCCATCCACCTCCTTTATTTATTTTGCGCAAAATTTCCACCCACCCTGTTTATTCCAGCCACCCCGTTTATTCCAGCCACCCCGTTTATTCCGGACACGAGAGTAGGTAGCTATGAATGTTAAATATAGGATACACGGTCGTCAAAAGTATAAACTCCAGAAAGTACGACAACGTTTCATGCAAAATAGTTCTGCAGATCACATATCAGACAGATTGACTAATAATAAGATGCTGACCAGAATCCTGATTCGGCCGGCCGAATTTGGGTACACTTTCACAACAAAATTTGAATACTTAAGTGCAGGTAAGATATCTTGATTTTTGGTAAATTACAATGGCAAATCTCCACAAAATATTTAAAAAGGAAGATTTCATTATTGAAGTGTGAGCGGTATTAAATATTTAATTTTTTGCAAACTTTTCCATATTTAATAATTTTTTTTACAGTGGCTCTCATAACAATAATATAAGTTTTATAAGTAGGAATATATGTTGTCTTTATAATCCAACCGTTATACCCCTAATTTATTCACCAAGTTCTCTTAATCTTCACAGAATCATTTAAGAAGGGCGGCCGATACAGGGTACAGGTGGCCGAATTACGTTACATACGTTACATACCGTCTTTCCTCTAATTATAGACCCGTCTATAATGAATTGAGGGCACCAAAAGGAGATCTACTATTAGAGGGGGTCTTTAATTTCCAGAACAAAATTTTCAAAAAAAAGAGCATATAGAGTTTCAAGAAAAACTACGAAAGTACATTTATACTTTTCATCATTACATTTATAGCTTACACCAATACCTTTTCATCACTGAATTGCAGCCAAAATGAAAAACCGTTTGCATACATTCAGTGGAAATTCAATAGACCTCGATATCTGAGTCCGAATCATTGCCAATACGGTCAGAAGCACACATTTCGCGTTCCGTTTCTGTGGTTGCAAATGGATTTCCAAGAAAAGGCTCGTTCAGAGTGCCGAGTTGCTCCTTGAGGCGTTGCACACCTTTTTCGCACAGTTTATTTCCTTGACACAATGTACTTTGTCATCATCAGAGCCGTCAACGGGTAAAAGTGAGTGCACAGAACTTGAATAACTCAACAATGATTTTCGTCGAGACTGTCCCAAGAAGACAAAATCCATATCTGCCGTTTTCATATAGATATAGAAGAGGTCTGTAATTCATTGAAGTCACCGAAAAAGGGGATCTATAATTACTTGACATGGTGCGAAAAAGGGGTCTATAATTCGAGGGGATCTATAATTAAAGGAAATACGGTACTTTCTGAATAGCTCCTGAACGATGCCTTTAAGACAGTGTAAAGTAAAGTAAACTCACCAGCGTGCTGTAAACGTAATAAATTATGGTATTTAATTGTAATATTTTAGTTTTATCTGTTTGATTTAATTTTCATTAAATGTATTATTCGTTTTCGATCAACCCATGTTGCCATTTTTGTCACTGTAGGGTTCACGTCCAAAAATACAAAAGCTTTCGGATGAAGGAAAAGAAAAGGATTTGGACAGCCTGATCGAGAATGGATGGCAAAGGGTCGAGGGAAGGGATGCCATTCAGAAGAAATTTAAGTTTAAAGACTTTAACCACGCCTTCGGTTTCATGACGAACGTGGCTCTGAAGGCTGAAAAAATGGATCACCATCCAGAATGGTTTAACGTATACAACAACGTCGATATCACCTTGTCAACACACGAATGTGGCGGTCTCTCTGAACGGGATGTTAAACTTGCTAAATTTATAGACCAAGCACACAAGAATTTCTTACAGGTGAAAGAAGACTAAAGCGTGAATGTTTTAAGATGTTTCAGGTTATGAAATAGATGTGTATCATATTATCGTATTAACCTCGAGACGTGATAACATCATCATCCGTTGTTCTCATGAAGTACACCAGGATTGTCCGATGTAACGATTGGCTCGAACCTCCCCACTTACTGCGGTAAATCTAGCGTCTATTTGTAATCAGCTTCGCGAAGAAGAGAAGGTGGGAAAAGTGTGATTGCTTCTTTTAACAACTGTACATGGCTTCGTTCAAAAGATTGCTGGAAAAACTGACGTATCATTCTTATCTTCATTATATCTGTATTAATAACCATGCGTTTTCTCACCTGACTTGATTTTGGTATAACAAACGAATTGTGAGCAGCTGGTGAAATCTTGATAGAATACCCATTATAAATAGCCTATTGCACCAGACCATTGTAGGAATTCCTCAGATATTATTATTGAGTACTTTGAGATGGCTGCTGCCTGATATTTGAAAATTATATAAATATATTTTGCTATCAAAGTGCGCGAAAGTGTACCTACAATTTTGTACAAAATTATAATTTGTGAAATTTAGGGGTACAAATTGTAACACACCGTCCAAGACTGGCTTCCCCACGGTTTTCCGCTCCGAGCTCCACTCTTTCTTTCCATTGTACAGATGGAAGTGACATTGTATTTCCGTCAAGAGAAAATGTCCAATAGTTCCAATAAACAGAACTTTACATAATGTACATTGGTACTTGTATTACTCACAAACCAAACAACGTATGAAAAGCGCCCACACGAAAGCTCTAAATTTATAGCATCTTTCCTCTCCAGCAACCACCTGACATTCTTAGTGTATCACAACTCTAAACCATTTGTATTTAGGAGCATTCTGCGGGCACATACGACTATTCAAGTTGGTAAAATTCAGTTGACCGTTCCCAGAGCTCTGCTCCCTTTTGAAAACTAGACCCAATTCAAAAAGCGAGACCGGCATGTCACAGGCCGTTCGTCAGCCTACAGCGCACTAGATTTGGCATTAAAAGACACGTTCTGAACCAAACCTTGATAGTTTACAGAAACTAAACTAAATCACACAAGTATAATAGAACAAAATGCGAGTGTGGCTAACAAGAAAAAATTACAAGTTAATCCAATCGTGCCTTATCGGGTTGTGGTAAAGAATATGGGATTTGGCATTCAAGCCATTTTAACGGGCATCCAAGGTAGTAAATCGTGTTCCACACGGCCTTTCAATAACTGTTTGACAAGGTAAGTGCTCAAACTGGATTCTAAGTACACTTAATCGTAATTCCAGGATCACAAAAAACCCTATTCTTACATTTGAAGTTGTGCCTCGTGCACTGCAAAGCTGGCCAGGTCAATGTTACGTTACCCACTGAACGATTTGTTGAGAATTTAACTGTGATTTCGGGGATAGATATTGGTTCAAGTGATTAGATTCTGGGCATCAAATGCACAAAAACTAGACGTGGCTTTCGCGGAGATGTAGCACTGAGACCCAAAATCCACATTTATCTCGTTTGCAGTTGTCTCAATCACGGTCACTACTAGCACGAAGACATTCGGTTGCATACGTGACACTGTAGCCAAGTACAAACCTCTGAGTTGAGCCGAAGTTTTTTAAAATCAATTTTACTTCTTTTACCCCACGCTTTCCCGTACGATTCCCTGTAACTGCTGTCCGCAAACGTTCGACTTCTGGGGTAGCCCGTAATATTCGCGGGTAAAACGATTTTGAGCCAATTGATTGGTTCATAGCTGCTTTCCCAGGTGTCAATTGATTGACATTGAATTGATACTTTTCAATTTTATAGTTTGTAAAGTCTC
>JAAAKM020002528.1:0-13339 GCA_010016025.2 Alatinidae sp. Z8VKAUB7J3 | reverse complement strand
ATCTATCTATCTATCTATCTATCTATCTATCTATCTATCTATCTATCTATCTATCTATCTATCTATCTATCGATCTAGCTAGGCATTGTTGCGCATATTTATTCATATTTACTTGTTTGAATGTGTGGCTGAAATGTCATTCAGGGCAGTATAAACCTATGGTGGGTGCTGACCGTTATTGAACGCTATGATCCGAAAGGTAATTCTTGGTGTTCTGTGAATGATATGGAGCAGCTCGTGATAGAATTTAATTGCAAATGGTACAAAGCCATGTTAATAGCGTCATTCTTATTTGAAATTGCATTTATATATGTTATTAAAATATTGAAGTTGATTGAAGTAGATTTTATCATTGCATACATTATAAACAGCATCAAAGACAATCGAATTAAACCCAATCCATCTTGGATCGTCAGGCAGACTTTCAACGATGAATTATTACACTACGGTTATTCTTTAGTTTATTAAATATTCTTCAACGGCTCTCGCCACTTGAGTCGGCACTGCATACCTTTATCCAACCATCACCAAGTTCTTAATAATGCATTCGATTTGCGTGGCTGGTAACGCCCGAAGATTAATTTCTATGGAATACATCGTATTTACAATGTAAACCACGCTTCAATTCTCAAAATTTCACTACACATACTCTGTCGCTGCTGCGATTAGAACAAAAGACGAGGGAAACCAAGTTTTCTGTATCTCACACCGATTGGAGGAAGAGAAATTAAACGAGTTCACTGTGACGTCCTAAGCACCCAATGTGGGTGGTGCAGATGGTGGAGATAAGCCATCAACATTTAAAGTGATAGTACTACTCTGGTTGTATTTAAATTAAATACGTTTTTATACTGAAGAATTGGTATTTAATTTCTTTGTGTCTCACTAACTACAAAAGTGGGGTAACGCTAAAGGTCATGCGCATGACCTTGGTTGTTTTCAGCTCGTGACTATTCTGAACAAGAGCATTACTTGCATCTCAAAAAAAAGTAAAAACAAGAGAAATTGAACTATCAAGGGTATCTTTGAAAAATAAAAACGAAAACGTGTTCTGGTGCACAGGTTGATTTAAAGCCATTGTTAAATTTATGGCTGACAAACACCCTAGTGATGAGCTTTGTCAGGTTAGCCCAACCACTCCTCTCTATGTATGTGGATCTCAGAACAGTCCGTAATCATGATTTGACTATTCAGCCAAATCTGCTGCATTCAACTCCAAAATTTCAGCTTTTGTCCAAAGACTATTTCTGTCGATCACATGAATTTACAAAGATTTATTTGTGCTCAAAAGATTATTGTCTTCTGTCTTCGTTTGAATAGACCGCATAATTAAAGTGACCAATTGAGGCAACTTGCTGTAAATAGGTACTCGATTCGATGAGAACAACGGCAATAAAGACATCGAGGTGATCGTTAAACCTTATTAAGACTGTTTTATTTAGAAATCTCTCTGCCAAATATCACATGGTTCAAAGTTCAAAGGAATTCATGAAAACTGCTTTTTTGTTCCAATTGCATCCTTATTACCAACAAGCAATCTCCTTTATGTACAGGACATAACGCGCATAAGTCAGAATTGTGCGCCATTTCACTTCTAATCGCGGGGTTTTCAAAAAAGATATCAACATCTCAACTTGATCTGGCGTGTTGCTTTTACGTAGCGTGGACATCATCCTTAGGGGGCTTAAAAGAGGGTATCCCCCTGAAAGTACTTAACGATAGCAATAGTGGTGAAAACCTACTAATTTTGGCCATGAACAACGGTTTGCGCCTCTAACATTCTTGTAGAGATCCTATATCACGTAGAATACAATCCTTTTTTTCATTTAATTTCAGCCATTCGCCCCACTGGTGACGAGTAGAATACGATTGTTATCTTATTACAAATGTAGAGAAGGCAGAGTATCTACTTTACATGCATTGAAAATTTAGAAAAAAGAGTAATTTTCAGTGTACTCCCTAAGCGCCTGATGAAATCCTAAGAGTAAAGTAAATGTTGTCATTTTTACATATGAATGTGGTCTGTAGGCGTGGCCTTTGTTTTGCACTTCGACACGGGCATTGGCATATTATCAAATGAATGATTCCCTACAAGATTTTCAAGCACTCGTTACTAAAATGCCAATCAACCAAAGCTTGTGGCATCCAATGTGATCAAACACCAGTAATGGGTTTTAAAAAGGTGATATTTAACTTAACGTTCCTACTCTATTGCTCTGTCTCACCATGATCAAGAAATTACTGTTGTAGTTCTAATGGTTAGTGCCTGTAATTCAATAATATTCTTTCTTCGCGGAAGACAAATCTATTCCCTACAAGTTCACTGGACCTTCGAGGCCCCCAATAGGTTTACCTTACCAGGGCGTGCTGTTTGGTACGAGTTTATTTGCCTTTTGCTCTCCGATCGTCTCCATCATTCATCGAAATCTGATTATTCTGGACAGATGTACTAAATGCAGATAAAAGAACTTGCTTTAAAAGTCTCGAAAATCTGTTGAAATGCAGTTAAACTGTATATAGTGGTACGGTTACAAGAAAGAAACTTTAAGTGTATACTGAAATATTCCTGATAACCAAATGCTTGATTAGATAAATCTGTAGATCAAAAGATCTCCATAATGTCGAGAATTGAAAAGAACACTAGAAAAATCGAAAATATGTCACCATCGGGAATCGAACCCATTACCCACGCTTTCACGGCTTACCCTCTACCAACTGATCTAGGTGACATCCAATGTTAACATACTCTATTTCTCTAGTCGCCACATTTGCTCCAAATCATCTACCGGTGGACATCGACATCCAGCTCAACGCAATTGGAGACCAGGCTCCCTGCGCCATGTGATTTGAGCCAAGGAAGAACTGCCGTCCGCCCGTCATCAATCCAAATCCCATTAAAGTTAGAGAGTAACATCGAGAAGAGAGGATTTGAAATGTTAGTTTTGAAAAGAACACTAGAGAAATCGAAAATATGTCACCATCGGGGATCGAACCCGTGACCCACGCTTTCGCGGCTTGCGCTCTACCAACTGAGCTAGGTGACCTGCGATGTTAACATACTGCTACCACCGATGGACATTGACATCCAACTCAACAGGAGGATATATCTCCTGATGGTCATGGATATTGAAACCGCAAGGTCATACATGGTGTTTGATTTACTGCATTATTGATGTAGTTTACATATAGAGTACACCAATTGCAAGTATGATTTTGTCCATAGTTCATTAGGACCGCCAAATTGCATTCTTACAAGAGTGGTTGAACACCACGCACAACAATAAGTACAAACACCACGGTCCCTCAATCTTTCATTTGCCTTCTTTAGACATGATTCAATGAATAAAAGAGTCGGGGGACAAATTAGGGCAGTAAGTCGCATCAGATCATTAGAACTTTAAATTGATTATTAATAACAA
The DNA here is from genome assembly GCA_010016025.2 of Alatinidae sp. Z8VKAUB7J3. Taxonomy (NCBI): domain Eukaryota; kingdom Metazoa; phylum Cnidaria; class Cubozoa; order Carybdeida; family Alatinidae; species Alatinidae sp. Z8VKAUB7J3. The sequence goes on along the minus strand of JAAAKM020002528.1, from coordinate 9,920 downwards.
CTTCCTGAGTACGCTTTCTAACACATGAAATCATGGAATACTTGTGCGTTCTGTGCTGCGCCAGGACACTATAAGATAATGTTACAGTAGTTAAAGTGGGTAAAACATAGAGAAGGAATCTATAATTTTGACAACGTTTCTTATTACAAGGTTTTATCTTTGTACACTGGATGTTAAAGCCTTATTTGATGAAGTACTGCACTCCCATATGGGCAAGAAGTGCCCACAAAGCTCTGGTGGATGTCCAGCTTTGTTCCGCAATGAGAACGATCTCGGGCAGATTAAGATCTACCCCTTGAACTGACCTCCAACAATGTCAAATATTGCTCCTCCAAACATAAGGAGATCCAAGCTAACACAAGCAATGTTTGAAATATTGGACGCACTTCCAGAAGACATATCATTAAAGAAGATTTTACGTTTGGCACCAGGCACCAACCGACTAAATTCGAGATCATTCTATAAAGTACGAATTACTGATTACAATGAGAGTGAGTTCTGGCGACGGGAGTGGACGGAGGACACTCCCAGAGGCGGCGAAATAATAATCGATCCCACGAAGAGGCTGCCTGGTTTCGGCAGTTGCAGGAGGGGGCAATGGACAGCAGCTAACAGGCTCCTCTGCAGACACGGAAGAGTTTCTAGCAACACGCATATATATGTCCTAGACCAATTCCCCGACTGCTCAAGGTGTCGGGGGGGGGGAAGGGGAGGAGTAGACGATTGTTCCTTTAGCCATGCGATGTCAGGAGACAGCTGTTGAGGGTGGATTTGAAGCCGCACTGGAGTGCGCAGAGTACTTCGAGAGCTGGCTGAGAAGGAGTGGAGTGGATGTGTGACACCAAAAGCAATTACTACCACTACCTGACGTGGTCTTGTGATAAGACGAAACCTTGTCAAAGCTGTAGTTTCCTTCTTGACGTTTTATCTTCTGTTTGTGGGTGTTGTCCTTACCGTGATATTTGCAATTGTTAAGATGTAAGGCGCCTACACACGAGGGCGGCAGAAAAACTCTTCTTTAGCTAGTCACTATCATATTTCTTGTCAATGTGGGGCTATGGCCACTCCAAGTTTCAATGTTGACCACTTCTGCATGCGATACTAGGACTCTTTGCTGCTACTAAGGAGGACATAAGAGTATGGGACATAAGTTGTAGTTCACAGTCCATTTTCGTTTTTCCTATCTTGACATATTTATGTAAACTTTTGGGGACGATAGAGCTGAACATACAAAGATTTTATCGGGCATGATAAAAGGCAGATCTAGATTGGAAAGGCAGAATGAAGCAGTCGATCTTCTTGTTCTCAGTTTTCTATTGCAATGGATACTTCAAGTAACATGAAAATTGCATGTATGTATCATTGGAGAGAATTGTGCTTCTGTAACGGAAAGTATGCCATGGTAGTCATTATGTTTCAAGTATGAGGAGTGTAAACTATTATGTTGCAAGCTATGAACGCCTGAGCGACAAGAAAACGTTTCTATCCTAATAAAATAGTGTCAGAAAACACAAGCAGTAGGCAAACAATCGGACCACAAATCAACATAGCTGATGCTCACCTCAATCTATCAAAGATATTCATAGTTTCTCTTTATTGAAGCCGGAAATACAGGATAGGCCTATCAGCAAAATCTTTCTCAACAATAACAGTACTTTACTACAGGTGCCCAACTAGACATTTTGAAGGGTAGGCGAGGTTTGCAAAATTTAGGGCACTTGTTCGGCTCCTTCATTGAACTCTGCTTTTACAGATTGCATACTCTCACGCGCATACAACGTACTGGTCACTATTTCCTAATAGTGCAGATTCTGTGCCTACAGACATAAGAAAGCTCAAAAGTCGTTTTTATCAACTCATCGTCCTATTGGTGAACAAGTTGTGTGGCGTTGGATGCATCTTCCAAAACATAAAAATTATTTAGTTTTTTCCAATGCCTTCTGTGATTCCCTTTGCTTAGTGCAAGTATTTGTTCATTTGTGAGAAATCTTTGAAAGCATGGTCATATTCATGAAAATCCACATGAAATTTTGTCGTTTGAAGACTCAAAGGTTTAAGTTTATAACTTAGAAAATTTTCTAAATTTGAGTTTCATACCGAATTTCAAACGAAAAACAAACAAAAATAATCAGAACATAAACTTGGAGTTTTTGTCCGAGCGAGAGCGAGAACACTACAGTCAAAATTGGTACTCTAAGTCCTTGTCGATTATTTATTCGCCGATTCAGAGCCCAGAGTGATAACCATTACACCATATAACCGGCTGAGAGAGTGCTGCAATATATAAATATTATAACCTTTCAAACCATACTGCAGAATTGTTGATTCTGCGCATGTTACTGGATGTCAGAAATGTTTCAAAACTTCCACTTCTGTGAAAGTTTTGCACAGAACATACTTCCGTACATATCTCTTTAAAGTTACTTTTGTAGATAAATACTCATTTACGTGTTTACTGTATAAAATATCAAAAATCTTTTTGAAAAATAACTAGCAGGTATGAGGTTCGATTGCAAAGAAAGGGCTCTTTTTAATCAAACAAAATAAATTGTGTTTAATGTACGAATCAAATCATTCACCTCCGAGCTCGGACGCGTTCCACAACTTTAGTGTGGACGTCTGCTTCCTAGTACAACTTTCCTAGTAGAAAAAGAAAAAACCCGTACATAATTATACAAAATCAATGGTTTAGTTAACAGACGTCGATTGTGTGTTCTTAAAACATCTCATCATCAGCGTTTCGTAGTGTTATAGTTTAATCAGGTTAAGATTACTCTCGCGTTTGTCACTCATTTTGGTCCTGGAAAACGTTTTAAAGGCGTGGTATACCAAATGTGGCACGCTCAGCCTCATTGGAACCTATGGGTGATAGGCCTAAACATCCAATTATCAAAAGTATTCGTTTGTTCGGGAAGCAGTTTTCATTCGCCAATTTGAGGCAATCAAGTAATCTACACGATTATGTCTTGTCTTCTTTGTTCATCTTCTTTCAATGGTCTTATGCCTTCAGGCTCTTAAGCGAATGCTTGTATCGGAGTGCAGTCTAGCCATGACAGACGGTAGAAAGGGAAAAATTCAAAAGTAAGTCCCTAAATACAGTGTGTTAAAATTCTTTTATCATAATCTGAAAAGAAAACGTATTCTTCTCTTTTTCTGACAAATTTAGCACGTTTTTCTGAAAAAGGAAGAACTCCTTTCTGGAAAAGAGGCACTCTCTTCCCATGGCCCCTGTCTTCTATGTCTATAGCTCTAATTTCTATTCGTAAATATAACCCAGCAGGCATACGCATTCTGTTTCTCTAGTGCTCTTTCAAAATTATTACACGATTTATAAGCCCGTAAAGAAGGCAGAAATTCTTGGGCGAGGAGGAGGGGGACACAACGTCTTTGGCTAGGAAGTAGTCACAGTTTCTTTGGCCAGGGAGAGGGTATTATTTCTTTGGCTATTAAGAGGTGACAGCTATTTTGGCTAGGAAAAGGACACAACTTCTTTGGCTAGGAAATGGTCACAGTTTCTTTGGCTAGGGAGAGGGTACTATTTCTTTAGCTAGTAAGAGAGCACAATTTCTTTGGCTAAAAAGAGGGCACAACTTCTTTAGCTAGGACGAGAACACAATTTCTTTGGCTAGGAAGAGATAACAGTTTCTTTATCTAGGAAGAAGGTACAACTTCTTTGGCTAGGAAGAAGGTACAACTTCTTTGGCTAGGAAGAGGTCACAATTTCTTTTGCTAGGAAGAGGGCAGGCAAGGCCTGCCACTCGCCCCGCCCTAGTTAAGCACCTGATCGTACTCTGTGACAACAAAGCTACATTATTTAGTAAAGTCACACGCTGGAATGTGTAGGTAGTCGTTTGGTGTTCCCTCCACTGCATCGCTGGCAGGAATATCGTGTTTGGGAAGTAGAACTGAACGGCATTTCCAGTTTACAAGCCAGTTAGATGCACGTTTCATTTTATAGAATAGGTTTTGACGGACTTGGAAATTTTAGCATAACTTTTCAGTATTTGCAAAGAACAATATCATGGCACAGAATAAAAAGCTGCAAAGCATGTTGATCTGTACATAGGGGATACTTTGTGAAAGTTTGTGTATTCTTTTAAGGTACTGCAGATCTATCGATCCAAATATGTCACACAGTGACCCCACTTATGCTTATGAATTACTTTACGTACTTTACTTGCTGTATTTGCATTTGAAGAGTATACATATTAAAAAATTGGAGAGAAGAATGCTCACTTGCAAAATTAGTATATCAGTTGCTAAGAGTGGCTGTCACAATAATTTGCTTGACTTTGACTAATATTTACTTTTGACAAACTCACGCCGGCCATCAACAATGTAGCGTTTGCACCGTTGTATTTGTTTGGAACAGTCATTTCCCCTTCTTTACTTTCATCTTTGTTTGTTGCCTGTTTGTAAGTGTTTTTGTTTGTTTATGTGCGCGTTTACTATTTCTGCAGTTTTCGTGTGGTATTTATCTAATCTGTCCTGATAGTAAATCGCGTAATCACCTTTTTTAAATAGTAAACATATCTCTGAGAATGTCGTATATTTGAACGAATAAGAAGTATGTCTGTCTCTGGAGATTTTAAAGCTGTCATTGCTTTAAGTAGATTTTCTTTTTCCACCTGTCATTTCCGTTATCATGGTCGTCAAAGATAACAGGAGTTTGAACCTCTCTTATTTGTTGCTCCAAAAATTGTAGGAAAACTAGATTTTCTCCTGCTAAAATAAATCCTAGACTCCTCATTGAAAATAAATTAAATTAGTTCATTTGGCATTCCTTACACTTTGAAACGGAAAGTTGCGATCATCCTCATGAAACTTTACAGTCATTTTTTCGACGAATCCGCAGACGGAAATAGAGAATGCTCTAGAATCACGTGAAAAACAGGTATGCAACGCAAGGGCCATCTAAGTGATATTATGTCATTGTTTCTACATTCCCATTTGCCTCTCTATTATCTTTGATTTCATCAAGAAATGTAATTAATAAGAACTAGACACCAACGAAAGTAATATACAACCATCAAAACATATTATTTTGATTACTACTAAAATGTTCCTAGTAGTGTTACTTGTAAAACTTTTGCAAAAGAACACCCAATGGGAATTAGAGAACTAAAACCTATTGTATTATATAGCACAATAACAATCACTATTGGTTAATTAAATTTTATATGGTAAGTTTCTTAAATTCAATAAGAAGCTATTCCTCCAATAAAATTTTAAAAGTCTAATATCATTGACAAAATTTTCTGATAAGTATTATCCGAGCTGAACAAACGAAAAATGTCACTAAATGTTTATTATTTTTGGATATAATTTCTTTGATATGTGTTCAAAATTATATCTTAGAATTAAATTTCTGTATGTGGGGACTGCTCTGGTTTCTGTCAAACGAAATTCTTAGCATGAAATATTAATAAAACGAAGCCGACAGTTTCTAAGATAATGACTAAGAAGTAGTATAATTGAAACAGAACTTAAATTTTTATTAATAGTCCCTTCGTCTCCAAAAACGTTGCTGCAATAAGAAGGAACCCGACCTTCACCAGAGGCGGATTCACCATAAAATCTGACCGGTACTCAAAGTTTTGAGGGGGGTCCTGACATTTCTTATACCTGTGGGTCATGTGGCATACTTAATATTGATAGTCGGGTGGCTGTGTTTGCGAGGGAGTTACGGGTCATTTACACAGTAGGTACGAAGAATAGGGAGGGGTTTGGCCAAAAGCATACATTTGTGTACATGGACTAGAAGGAGTATCTTGTTATATGTAGTTAGAAGAAAACAAGAATTTTTTTTTTGCATTCTGTCAAGTCTGTTAATCAAAAATACACACTATACAAGAAATCAGCTGAACTTCTGTTTCCTACTTTGTAAATTGGATCTATTCCCCTTGTCTTCCCAATGAATCTCAAGACAAATGGGGAAAAATTTGCTGCATTCTTCAGGCTGCGGTTTGCTGATGGTGCTGAAAATAAATAAATATCAGTGTATGGCCTCGAGATCGAGTTTGTTGCCCCTTTTCTTAAATGCAGCCCTGACTTATCCAATTTACCCATGCTAAAATTATACTAAACTAACTGAACTTGCATGAACTCCTCAATGCACACCTTGACATTGCTAGAAGAAATTAATTACAGACGAATAGCAGCATCTTTCTCAGATGGTGTCTTGGTTGATACAACCCTCGACAACTCATGATGAAACTTTTAATCTCCGCTTTCTTGCGGCGTCAAAGATCTCAACGGTGGTCAGGCCGGTTGTTTCCTTGAATTGAATAGCAGCAGCAGCACGTAGTAAAATCTTTGTTACTGTTACCTTTTTGCATCGAGATTAAACTCCAGAAACACGACTCAGATCCATTTCAATTCAGCAAATATCACTCTTTATACTTCCCTCGAAGCACTCGATAACAGCTCGTAGTCTCTAAACCAGGCACGGAGCTAGGGGGGGGGGGGCAAGGGGGGCAATGCCAAAGCTGATCTCTTGCCCCCAATTGCCCCCCGTACAAATTCTTGACATCCCAGAAAATCCTCAGATTTCTTGTCGTAATGAAATTTTCTTCAGAAATATTGATTTTGGCAATGTTGTAATGATTCATCCTTGCTTTGTATTTCCAATTTGTTTGTCAGTTCGGTCGGCCAAATGGCAGATGAGTAATTTCCCGTTTGCAGATAGGACATAAGGAGAAGAAAAATTTGAGAATTATTTTCTTTGCCCCTCCCCCCCCGCCCCCACCAATGGAGCTGGCTCCGTGCTTTCTTTAAACCAATCCTTATGTGTCTCCTGAGCACTTGTATATCTCTAGCACTGAAGAAGGCTGTCCATATGTATGTTCCTTAAAGTATTCCTCAAAAATGCCTTCCGTGAGATATAGCCTCCGAACTGTGCAAAAATTGTGTCTTCTTGGCCTTAGTAAACAAACTTCTCTTACGACTTTAAACTAATGTTTTGGCTGCCGCGAATGGATACCATTTTTAGAATTGTTTCCAAAGAATGATGAAACTTGTGACCCGCCCCCTTTGATATTTTGGAGATTCCAGCCGCCCCACCTCTCTCAGAGGGCCAGCTTCATGAGCGTCCCGTACCCACTGAACGGGGGAGAAAAAATGACTGGATTCAAGATCAAGATTGACTTGAACATTTCTGACCTTAATTATAGGGCTTTATGGTCGTATGGTTAAAGTTGGGTTTTCAAACTAATGCGTCGTGGGTTCGAATCCCCTCTGCTCCCTTAGTAACAAAAAGCAAGCTATTGTGATGATGCTCCACTCCATTCCTCAGTGGTCCTTAGCCACCATGGATATCATCTTCCCCTGCCTATTATTTCATATCGAGTGCTTCTCGTTTACTTGCGAAAGCGAAACACATTTGCTCATGTCACCAAGAATTACTCCCGATGAGGTAACCACACTCTCTAGGTAGTCAGCCCGGCTTTCTTCTTCTGAAATGATTTGATCTCATAAACATTGTGGGAACGTCGATATTGTACCTCGTATTAACCTCAACCACTCCCATGCTATAGTCTGTTCACCGTGTCTTCGACGGATTATTGGATGAAAGAAATCCTGGACGTATTGTCTAGCCAAAGTCTCAGAATCGTAGTAAACGGGAATATTAGATTGGTGTAAATACTTGCTCTCTAAACCAAAAATGCAATAAGTATAGTTTATTATGTTTTATAAATGAGAGGCCTTTGTTAATGATGATACGCTCAAACATTGCTGTTCGATATATCTAACGGTGAGACAGGGTTGTTCACCGCAGATCTTTGTATTGATCGCTCTCAGTTCCACGAGGTGCGGAAAATAGCAGCCCACAGACTTGTTCAGAATTTGGCGGGAAATCGAATTGCGTAACTGGCGCAGGCGCATTACGATCGATCTTTTACATGCCTGATTCAAGGGGGAGAAGATGGCGAACGAACAGCAGCAATTCGAAGGATTGGTGGGAGAACTTATGTCCCCACAGAATGAAGTCAGGAACAATGCAGAAGTACGTTAGCTTATCATGTAGCAACCAGATTGATTTACCAAACTGTTGCACCTCGAAACAACTAGTTCTTTGTCGGGTTGAACTAGTTCCCACATTGAGCAGCACAGTTTACTTCACAGTTTACTGACGGTCGATGAAGGCTTATAATTGCAACATTTGGATGAACGAATGATTTAGTCTTTTATTGTAAACCACGTGGGGCTTGTATGTACAGGCGTAACCTTCACGACTGAGAGGCACGCTTGAAAAAACAATTTTGTGGCAGTTGACATTGCATTGACATTGTACACACATCAAGGTTTGACATATGTTTCTTTGGCGAAACCGAAGAGCAAGGGGCATTTTAAAGATTTTTGTAAGCAATGTGGGTAGAAAGCACTGATCAGCTATATCATTTCTTGAAAACGATGCCGAAATTGCCAGTGGTACACCACCGTTGGTTTAAAGCCCGCATAGTTACTTTTCGTTTGATACTACTTATTTGATCACAAGAAACCGAGAACTCGGCTGCGGCTTTTGATGCCACGCCAAATAGACTGAAAACATAGGCCTACAAGGTTTATATTTTGAGCGACGGAAACTAAATAGTTACATGTTCAAATCATGAATATATTTGAAAGGTGGTTAGTCCGCGTGATCGATTTCATCATAGACAAGATCAAAAAGGAATGATGTATTAGTCATCTTCCACATGTGAATGGTGATAACATTTCGAGAGTTCCGACAGTATTCATGACTTTAGTTACCCCTTTTGTAAATGCCAGTATACAAGTGTTAGATCAATAGGTATAAAACTGTACAAGTAGGCATACAAAGTTGGTTATGCTGTCCAGAGTAAGAAATACACATGGTATTGAGACATGAACCACAATTGTGGCTTTCAAATACGTTGTTTATGACGATATTCGTCTAGTGGCCATTTAAAAGGAATGACTTTTCAGGATATTACATTGCAAGGTGATAACCCGCAAATTTGGAATATATAAATGGTCAGGGTGAAATAACCTTATAGCAGTGAAAATTATGGGCAATTTTGATGAGCAGATGAAGTTATAGGGATGACTGTGATTTTACCCCAAGACTAGTAGTAGGTAGTTTGGAATAGAGTTATGTTTCAAAATGTTGATATGAGATATTGCAATGAAATAATTGCATCTAAGAGGCTATGTAGGTTTTATTTAAGAATCAAAAAATGAGAAAGCCAGTGTATTTAAAGATACCATGCTGTGGTGAATAAAATCTGATTATGTAATTTTCAGTGTATCATTTTTCGATTCAGTTCTCTATTTTTACATTGAGCCATATATAAGTTGCCTAGAACCTGGTTAGATCAACTATGCATTGCTTACTTGTGGCATGAGTACATCTGCTTATTTCTCTTTGAAAGTGGCCTAATAAAGATTGATCTAGTTCATAGTAATTTCCATATTTCCCAGAAAGGTTGATTTTTTAAATAAAAGAACAGAAGAAGTTTTTGTGAATGTACATCTAGTCTGAAGTTCAAAATACTTTGGAAAAGCTATCTCTATGTCATCTGCGGATGTCAAGTATTTCCTTTTAATCTTACAAAAGCCAACTGGAAATAATATATTTAATGTTTGGTTTATCTCTTTGATCATGTTGGTAAGACTTTTTTATTGCCATTTACTTTCTACAGATCCAGTATAATGCCATAGCAGAACCAACAAAATTGCAATTTCTTCTTACAACCTTGGTTGCTTCGAGTAATTTAGAGGTAATTCACTTTTGATTTTTCACCAAGATGATCTCTGTATATTCTTTTCCTTACCAAGTCATTATTATAACATATATATACATATATATACATATATATATATGTTCGAATCCGGTCAGCGCCGTTTAATTGCAAGCTATTGTGGTAACGCTCCACTCTTTGAGAATTATATATAATTGC
>JAAAKM020002527.1:0-13340 GCA_010016025.2 Alatinidae sp. Z8VKAUB7J3 | reverse complement strand
AGGACGCGGTTCGAATCCGGTCAGCGCCGTTAATTTGCAAGCTATTGTGGTAATGCTCCACTCTTTGAGAATTATATGTATATAAAAGATATATATGTATTTATGAATATATCAAAACAAACTCATATTTGATGCCCTTTCGATGTTGTCATACATTTATCTTACTGCAATGCTTCTTGTAAAACAGCTACCATTATTGTTTCATAATTTTGAGGTACGTATCCGGAATTGTAATTAATGTCATTAAAATTGGAAGAGACGCATTCTTGTAAGGGAGAGGCGTATAAGAGAAGCATAACGTCAGAAATTCTCTGTACTAAAAAGTAGAGGAATGTCGTTAACTGAAGCACTATTTACCTTGCAAATTAACTAGAAGTTGCATATTCTCCACAGGATGTAATGCATAATCATTCCTGTTCTTTATGATTTTGAATAGGAAGCACAGCTGAACGAAGTCTTAGCGGCATCAAACCTGGACCCCACGGCTCTTACGGTTGTCACAAGAAAACTCGAGGTACGTATGTACGTAATCTTAGAGTGGAGTCATCGTTCGCAAATCTTACAACTTTATAAAAACATTATTGTTATGGAAGTACACAGATGGACTTGTCAAGCCTGTACACATTCCTGTTACTGGATAATGAACTATTAAGGGGTGTCCGTGTAGTATCTGTTCCCATTGGTAACAGATTGTTTCCATAACTACTGGGCGGTTGAGCCTGCCCCATTCTGTGCCCGGTAGCATAAATTGAGGGGCGGTGCCCTTGGACGTCCCAGCTGCCCTTTATTTATTAATTAATCTGTTTGATGTTTTTTTGTTTATTTACGGTAGTTTCAATGTCGGAACCACTGCTCATCAGGGGTCTTTGATTGAGAAACTGCTTGTAGTAAAGCAGAACACGACTGTAAAAGTACGGTACAGTTCACGTGTTTTACATGCAGGAACATAACGTTGTGCCCAAGTCACATTTCTTGCAAAGGACAAATTCTGTCCTTTCTAGACCCAAGGTTAACAAGAGTTGTCATTTGGATTAATAGTGGCCGCTGGAGTCTCACTTGGATGAAGACAATTATTTCATTTCGATATTTAGCAGGCGATGATAGTGTTGTCTACCCTCCAGTTCGACATCGAAATAGTAGCAATAGCGTTCGTATAAGCATGCACGGTTCGTTTCGTCGTAGGACGTGACTAAATTCGTTTCAACTGAAAGCGGGTTTTACAAAAACCTTCAAATCGTCAACAATCCTGAAAATTCATTCAACACGGCTTTGGTTGGCGAAACCGAGGCAAACTGTGGAAATCGAACTTCTGTCGGTAAAAAGTACGGCGAAGCCAGGGAATTCGATTATAGCTAGTGAATGAAAACTCCGGCAAAGTGTATTCACTTTCAAATTAGGGGAAAGCAACTACTGCAAATGTATGATTTCCTTTTTTAAAAATAAAAATTTAAATTATTTGAATACTTATTATACACATTTTTATTTATGGAAAACGAGAACTTCAAGTGGCAGGATGAAATGTGGTCTGGAAAACCAGAAAAGGGTCAAGGAGTCTCGAATTTAAAACCCAGTATGGTATTTGAGAAAATGTGCAAACATTTACTTCTGTCTAAGTGAAGGTTGTATTCTGTCGTACAAAAATCAGCTTCAAACCAATCAAGTGTATTGTGCGTACATTGTGTATTCTTAATGCAATAATATATCTGAACTCACAGGCAGGACACTGATAGCAGATGGCTTAATACCCCTGCTAAATCTAATATACGTTTAAAAAAATCGCAGTCGCTGTTTCTGTTCTGTCGTGCAGACATTTCTTAACTATACATAATGCTTTAATTTTAGTTATCAAAGGAACTTTTAGCTACACACAGTAGGGGGTCAGCGGACATTGCATATAGTGAGAGAATATTGGTGCAAACATATGCATTGAGTTAACCTGTTGACTTGCGCCTAATTCTGAAAGCGTCTTAAGACTTGGTCACGAACATTCCGTAAAAGGCATCAGACTTAAGCGGATTTCATTAAACTTAAGAAGAAAGTGTAACCATGGAAATCAAATCTTCTGTTTACTTGTACCACTGGATGAATATTGTTTTAGTCGTGCTTGTTTTTCTGTGAAAGCATTATTTTTAAATACTTTAAAATGCATTTGCAAGACGCCGATCTGGTTGAGTTTACATATGTGGCTCAAGCCAGGTGCTGATATTAACATGTTTTAGATGCGGGATTCAACTTTCCCTTTCCTTCAGTGAATAAACCCTCTGCTCTGTTGTATAGTTATGTATTCAACGTTATAATTTAATCCCTGGGAAAATGACTCTTTTTATAACAGCATTCCTTCCAATAAGCGCTCTTTATAGAAGCGCACTCTCTAACAAGCTTCAGTCTGTTTAAGATAACATTACGTCACTGGCCACTGATTGAATTGAAGCTCACTACATTGGATAGATTATACTAAGACAAGATAAACTATATTTCGGATGAAGAGGACAATAATGACGATGAACCAATTTAGCTTTGCGATGTAGCTTAAAGGTTTAACTTTAGCCTATAGTTTATTTCATAACATAGTGGCTTGTGGATTTTCCGGCTATTTCACGTCCCTGTATCGTAGAGAAAATACCTTCAAAAAATCAGTACGATAATGAAAGCTTTCTGCAAGACTGGTTAGTGCCGCATGAAAGTCAAACCTGAGGAAATATATTACAGATGCCTTCGAAATAGCCACTGTCGTCAAACAGGGTGACATTTTGTCACCGTTTCGTTTCTTTTTAGTGATTGACTATGGACGAAGAAAAGCAGAAATTTAAAGTTGTGAAGTTTGCGTGCGTGCCATAAGAACCTTTGATTTTTACTTTTTGTGAAGAACTTGCCTTGCCGCATAACAATTATGATATGTTTCAAAGTATCATGGAAGAGAGACACGTGAGATTTAGAAGATTGAGTTTCGTTTTAATAGTGTGAAATTAATCGTGATGGGAGTTGAAGAGGATAGATACAGTGCAGCAGGAACCACGCTAGATTGAAATCTGATATATTAAGTGAAGATCTTACAATATTTGGGAAACATTGTAAGCTAAATGGGTGAAAGCTCAGGCGAATTCTGAATAAAGAAAGAACAGACTGCCTGAGCTTTGAGAAAAATAAACTTTGCCAGGAATTGCAGATAGGTAACAGTTAAAGTGAACGTATTGCTGTAAACCTCATAGGATCTAAAAGGAACGTATTTTAAGAAAATGAGAGCCTTCCCTCATAAATACGTAAGATACAGAGCCGTGGGTAAAATCAAAATGTGAAAAAGAGAGGTGGAATTGGAACGATTGATGAGATACTTAGAAAGATAAGATTGAGGTGGATGGATGTAGAACAAAAATACCCCAAATGGCCACAGAATAAGCGCGGAGAGGGCAAATAAGGAGAAGAGAAGTGCTTGGAATAACATGGCAGCACGCCGTTGGGAAAATCTGGAGAAGATAGGAGAGTTGTGGTGAGACGCAAACAGACTACGTAAAGACAGAAACCCGATGGTGGGGATTTTTGTTCTGGTGTGCAATTTTTACATGTATTATAATTGTTGAACGTATAACTTACCAAAATGGTCAAATTTTGGAGGCATTTATGTGCAGCTTTTGGTCCTTATTTACCTTTAAAGCTCAGAAATATTTGTAAAGATGTCGTGAACGGGAAACGAAGTCACTATTTTTAATTCAGAGGGGGGCAGATGTATCGGTAAGCAAGAAACCCTAAGCAAGAAACATTTTTGAACAATGCAAAGCAGACGTTTTGGGCTCCAAACATAGTGCTAAGGTATCTTTAGCACGTTATGTTTATTGACGCCTCTTTCTGTCTAAGTGGCCATCGAGCCAGCAATCAGACCATTCCGTGGTAGAACAGTGTCATCTGAGAACGTTCCGGAAGTTTTTTGTGTTCGTTAACAGTTTCTTTGTATCTTCTTCTATTTTAGGATGTGCTCGATTCTAAGAATAGTGCCATCAAGGACCTTCAATACGAGTTGGCTAGAGTTTGCAAGGTAAATAATCCTTATTTGGCGAGCTGCTTGTTGGGTTTGAAGCGTGCTCTATTTAGAGTTTGTTTTATTTTGTCGTTGTTAACGTTTGTGTTTACCTGGTGTTTGGAGCCACCATGTTGTTTCATAGAAGTTAATCACAGCGCCCTCTTGACTTGGTCAATGAGCAAGACTTATTTGCTTACTTTCTTGGCAAAGCTAGATTTGAAATGTTTGAAATAACAGTAAGTAGCGACAAACTGGAAGTTGAACTATTTTAAGGGCGTCAAAGGTACAACCGAAATGTCGTTACCAGAAAGTAATGACTTTTTTATCACATATGGAACTGCTGGTTGCAAACATAACAATTTATTGTGTGCTGCTTTGGAGGTCCTGCTAAGTCTCTGGACGTAATTCGAAGGTTCGATTGGTGCATGCGCATCTTGTGCTTTCTAAAGGTTTCTCTTGAGTTAATGTCGTAGCATTCACAGTAAAGAGATTATTTCCACCTGTTACAATCAAGCAAAATAATAGACGTAAAGGAAGTGTCATAAATTAGCTACCTTTTTATTATGATTTCTAAATTTTACAAAAATCTAATTTTAAAAACTGATTTATCGTTGAGCGGATCGATCGATTGATAGATTAATGAATTGGTCTAGATGCAGATGATTATACACAGGTGTATTGACAGATTAAGCGATCGATTTATTGACTATTTAGCCGATCGATCGATCACTATATTGATTGGTTGACTAATTAATCAATCGTTTGATTAATCGATGGACCGATTAATCGGTTTGCTTTGGGAGATTTTAACTGAAATCTTGCTAATTTTTAAACTAATGCTTAATATAATGTTAATCTTTACTTGATAGTATGTTGTCATAATATGTAGTCATCATTGTCATAGTTTGTTTCTCGTGATGTACTTTCGTCTTCACTATAATCCTCTGCTCTTTTGAAGCAATATCTCGCTTGAAAATCTCCCATCTCATAATCTCCATTCTGTAGATTACGTAAGTATTGCTACTAATGCGTTTTTGCTGAAGTGAGAACTGTGTTTACAAACATAAATCTTAAAAGTAAAGGAGGATGAATTTAAAGCCCATACAGGAGATATAATCGTAGCCTTAGGTATCGTGTGTTACTTAGGATATATCACAGCTACCGACATAAAACCAAACGTTAATCTATGGTACCGGTTCTCTCCAATGAAATTATGCTTACTAGCAAGTAAGAATGCAGTGCAAGCTTCTAAACAACGACCTATATACTTGATCACTTGTTTTGCTCTCATCACCATGGAATAGAATCACAGTTGCCAACAACCCGACTATTTAATACGCCTACTTTTGTTCATCAACAAGTAGTCATCCTTTTACTCAGTTTTTCTAGTACGTTTGAGATTAAAGCCCTAAGCGATTATTCGTTTGCTTTCGGAGAGGGGAGAATGTAGGGGAAAATAGAAAATATGTAAAATATCAGCGATTGACAAAGGATCACTATTATGAATGAAAAGTGAATAGACCACCGACAAGTTATGATAAGTAAAACGCCAAATGTGGAAACTTTATTGACAACGTTTCGTCTGATAGACTTCTTCAGGTTACTCCTGAAAGGAGGATCACTATTACGACCTGATTTGCAATCTTTGAATTCTGCCGTAGCGGTGTAGGTATTTCATCACTCAGCTAGTAGCGGTATACCGGTCTTCGTTTAAAGTTTGTCCTCTAAAAACGTTTTACATACGTTTTAGTAACTATGAAATAAACATGAAGATAACATTGTTTATTAAAAAACGTTTCAGGGTCGCCAAATTTTGAGGAAGCTAGAATGAACTTCTTTGCCGAGCCTTTTAAGCATTTATTAGCAAATAAAATGTAAGTTTAAAAATAACAATAGAGGTATCATTAGGAAGGACTTCTGGGCAATCCTTTACTTCCTGGAATTGATTTATGTTAGTTTTGCCAATGATACGCCGAACGTCTTCAAGAAGACAAAATTTTACGAAGCAAAAGCCATCGATCTTCATTCATATCTTATAAGGATTGTATCGACATCGATATCCACAATAGTTAACAGTTAACTACCCCCAAAATAGATCAATATATTTTAAGAAACGCTACCTACTCTACCTAAAATGTATGTATACTTTTTCGTCATTCTTTCCCCTCATTTTCTGCCGCATTATTTCACGAAATAGTATGTAGCCTTCCCACAGTTCTCTGTTATCTTGCAAATTTTGCACCCCATAGAAGCTGGCGCCAAGTGACTTAAAGACTGGCGCTGTGTTTTATTTAAGTAGCTTTGCTGGCGCCAGCCGGAGCTCAATACACAGTCACTAGCAAGATTTACTGCCACTTTCCAATTATTTATATCTTTTTCTTAACGTAATCGATAACTATTATTAGAAATACAGCACGAAGCAAGTGGCAACAGAAAGTAACGCTGTGAAAGTTTTAACGGTATCGTAGTTGAACGGGATTGCCCTGTGCTCATAACACTTGCATGCTGATTCATACAAGTACTAGAAGAGTTTTATGGCATATCAGACTCTTTGTACTCACAAGTATTGAAATATGCATTTGCATAACAAAATGAGGAATAAACAGTGTTTTATAACGTAGAGATTGAATTGATGCATGCAGCAGATCACATTAGAACCAAAGTACCTTATTATATGCTAAGACCATCCAAACCGAAGAACAGGTCGCACTCTCAAAATTGATTTTTTTATTGGTATTACTACTCAAAGGCAGATTTGGTCCATTTAAGTTGTGGTTTGCAGCTAAGGTGTACTTTGGCGCACCAACCAGGAGACGATAGCAATACTCCGTGCATTGTATACTCCTCGATTAAGGTACAACACTTTTTCATCGGAGAATAAGCTTAAACAATGCCTCAACGTTCATGATTGCTGACGTAGCCAGGCTTACCAGATCCGTTTCTAAGCCCATCCATAAAGTAAAGGTAATACTCAGAAGCCATCTATGACTATTCCTCAAAAAACCTGACCAGACAGAGCTATAAGAAAGTTAACTGTATCGCGGGATCTAACTAACAGAGATATGTTGTATCCTTCTGATACTGAAAATGTAAGGCGCCTTTCACTCGCTCACATTTTTGAGATCTATCTCAAGAGAGTGGTCTTCTAACTCTGTGGAACACGGCTTATGAAAGATAGGATGCCAATTTTTATAGGAGGCATAATTAGATGCCTACCCATGGCTGTAGTACGTTTAAGGGTATGCTTACGTTAACTCATGGTTTTCGTTTAGTTGTTTTTTTCGCATTGTTTTTTTCGCATTTTCGCAATGGTAATGGTCATAGCCTTGAACCAGGCCCTGACGTTTTATGCGACCTTGTTCTCTTGATGGTTTTGGTTTTGTATATGGTCTTTGTTCTCTGCAATGTCATATTTTAATATATGGTCTTCCTTCTATGTGTGTTCGAGAGTTCTGTGTATATCATATGTGGTCTTTGTTGTGCGCCTTGTCTTGGTTCTGCATGTGATGGCGGTTCTATGTTTGTTCTAGGGTTTCTGCACGCTCGTTTTGCTGGTTGTGGTAGTTGTTCTTATGCTGTCTTATTTCTGTATGTGGTTTGTGTACTGTGTGCGGTCTTTCCTTTAGTTTTGGTCTTCATTCAAGTGCCTTCCGTTTAAATCTTACATGTGGTCCTTGGCCCAATAAGAGCGTACGCCGTGCTTGCGGCTTGGTCCTGGTTGTGGTTTGAGTTGTAGTGACGGCTTGCCTAGATCTTGCTGGTGTAGTTAGTTCCGAAAGAGTAAATAGTTAGTATGTCTCATTGTGTCTAGCCTAGCAAATAGTAAATTGTGCCCTAAGGCTCTTTTGAACAGCCGAGACACATTTTTTTCCAGTAGTTGCTGTTAATTAAGCTTACTCACACACGTGACAAACGAGAAACAACCTTGATTGGCTCAATAGATAAAAATTCCGAAGGGGGTCTCAACGAAACTTAAAGAATATTCTAACTTGCGTAGTAAACTCACAGATGCCGAGAAGATTAAACCGGTTAGGGCGGCTGCAGCCAAAGAAGCTGACAGGTTGTTTTCGTAAACCTTAGATACTATGTTAAGTATTTTTTGAAATTAAAAGCAGTAGTACAACTATCAAAAGCACGCTGTGTTCTTGTAAATTATTTCTAGTATACTCTTGTTAAATTGCTATTTTGTTAATTTCTTAAATGTTCGTAATTCGTGACGTCCTGGAAAAGCTGAAAGCAAAAGCCTGACGACATGTAAACTAGCTCTTGAAACATATTTTTATAATTTGTTTTTCCATGTTTAGGCACACAATGACCTTATTAGGACATACGAATCAAAGCTGAAGTCCTTTGGTGTTCCTACAGAAGAACTAGGGTTCAAACCGTTACAGAGCAACGTCACTGGTCAGCAACTTGGCAAAGGACCTGCCGGCCTTGTGGCACAACCCACATAATGAATCAGTCCGATATGAAGTTCCTTTCTGTTATTGTACGATTCAGTAAGTCACTAATTTTAGGGTTTAGTATTATTGTATAGTTATCCAAAGTAAAGGAATCCATGAACATCGCATTTGCATTATGCAATTTCCTGACTGAGCGTAGTTAGTGACTGGAAGGATATCGGGATAATTTCCGTGGTATTGCAAACACCTTTTAACAAGGAGGTACGATACCAGAAAATGTAAATATAGTGTGCCAGAATGTAAAATATCTTTTTAATAACTAACTTGTGTCGTAAATAAATTTAGTAAAACACCTTTACTAGAAACGAATAGTTGTTTTGTTTCAGTGTTTTTACGGATCTTGTTGTTATTTGCGATACCACTAGGCATTATGCAGGGTGACTTATTATTCCAGACCAATCGGGCCGTTTGAGTGTATACATGCAACTGAGTGAAGGGTGAAATTTGGCTACCGAGGCAATTGCTGGATAACCTTTTGACGAGACTCGTCATCTTTTAGTGCCATTTTCAACCCTTTGCCCATTGCAGATATCCTTTCAACATTTCAAGTGGATTGAAAAATATCTGAATTTATACAGTGAAGCTTTGGAATTTTCAAAATCGATCCATAAATAATAAGAATATTCACTTTTCTGAAAAATTTGGCTCAGAGATGGTGAAATTTTAATCTGACCTGTCATCTTGCAGGTCTTTCTTTAATTATTTTTTGACTTGAGATTTGAATGTAACTTTCCTGATCTGCTGAGCTATGTCTATGCCTACAATCTTTTTAATTTTGAAAATCAGTGTTTAAATTTGCAAGTTTAATTTGCTAGAATGTTTCCAAGGCGCGAGCTTAGACACGTCTCGCATCTTTGGCGTAGACGTCTATTTCCCAATAGGCCTACCCATACATATAGGATCTTACGTGAGGTACCCTTCAGTATCGCCCCCCCCCCCCCCCTCGCGGCGTTATAAGTTCCGACAGTGTAACACCAGATTAATTTGGAACTGCTTATTTTTGTTCTAAGCAATTAATCCAAAGCAAGTTTTGGATGCTGCAGCATTTCCTGTATTAGATCAGATTTTAACAAATCATTTTTTTATCCTTGTTTTTAGTTTTAGTTGAAAATGTGCACCTGTTGCAACTTTCGAATACTTGTATTATTCCCTCTTTCCTTGAAAGTTGGAAATTGTAGATGCAATGAAAGGTATTTCGTCCGCTTAATGCCAGTCCTCTATTGCTAAACTTTAAGGCAAATTAAGTCTTTGTAGAACTTTACAACTAAACTTGAGACCGATTGTTCTTGCATTGCAGATAATAGTAGCATTTCCTTGACGAACAAAGTCGCGTAGAGCCAACATGGTCCATAAAGTAGCCATTTGAGTCAATCTGATGTCATCTCTGTGAAAGTCCATCAAATTGTATATGTTCTCTTTCCGCGTTACTATCAGTTCCCACTGCTACCGATTAAAGCCGTATGGCTCCGGTGTTATCTCGGCATCTTAAAACACTCTCCTTTGATGATTTAGGCAAATTTTTTCACTTTTTTTAAGTTACCAAAACGGCGGACCTAACACTAACACTGATTTTTGGATAACAGTTTTTGACCATTTTTGGATATTAGACTACCAGAAAAAGTTGTGAAATGTCGGATAAATCTCTGCGGACATATCAGTCTATCTCGAAATTAATCTTGAAATTAGTTAAATCATTTTTGTTAGCTACCTTAGATAGTTGGACTAGTTACATAGGTTAGTATTTATATACAGACTTCATTAATTATTTGATTAGGTAAGTTATAATGATGTTTTGTCACTACAGTCCGACGGGGCCGTCTGCATTCTTCTCGCAGATGAACAAGGATTATAACTGTTAAGCGGTGTTTCCATGTATCCGACGCCCGTTCTCCATAATCCGACGTCCATTATCCGTCATTCGTCATTCAACATTTTCAATCATGATCATTGCCAACTTCTGTCTTCATGTGTACGAACCCCTCATCCGTCATCCGAAAGTGACAATCAATCACTGAGCGTATGACGGATAGGTATCTCTATTACATTTGCCTCGCTCTCATACGTGTTGTCAAAATGCCATCAGTAGCTACGTTGAAGCAGCGTTCTAGTGTCGAGAGCGGAATAAGAGAGGAGGTGTTTTGGTAATACAAGGTACAATGCGCAAACAGGTACCACGAGATATTGAATTTTACATTTCACGACTTAATAATTAATCCATATTTTGCTATAGTTTTTGAAGGAGAAATTATGTTATTTTCCTTGTTATAAATGAAGCGTCATCGGGGTCGGTTATTCGAGTAAAACGTATGACTCATATGTGCATGCTTGAACTTGGGAGAAATCGGACTTCGGATAATGGACGTCGGATGACGGATACATGGAAACGCCGCTTTAATGTCCAGTTGGGGCGATACTTGCCTCCGTGCATAATATCCAGCAGTCTTCAAGAGTTTCCATCACCTCAATTTCCCCTTACATGGACTGGATAGGCCAATGACTGTAGTAGCAAAAATCGGTTGAGAGTGGATTGGACCCCCCCCCCCACTATGTTTGTGTTTCAGTTAAACAGTCCTCAATCAAAATCCCACCCATTTTAAAACATTCAAAGACAATGAAAATCTAAACATTACCCTAATGGGCTCACAAAACATTTTGGTGGCATAAACACCAGTGGCAATATTAAGTCATGATTACCTTAGCAGTTGGTTTTCGTACAGTGTTTATTCATATAGCAAGAGGAATGCAGATTGCCGGACAATGTCACCGCCACTCAGAGATAAGTGCCACAAACTTGTTTCAGTGGTTACCGATTCGGGCTCGCAGGACAGAGGAAGTACTACGACAAGCTTATTTAGGAGTCCCACATCAAGACGCAAGTGAGTCACGGTGAAGCAGATTATAACCCTAACGGAAATTAGGAAGGCTCAGAAGTAACATGTACTTGCTCGCCTCACGGAGTCTCCAGTGTTACACCATGCCTCGCTGTGTTGTTTTTCAATAACGTGATATGTTCTTGTTGATATCTTTTCGTGACAGGAGGAACAAAGAGTTGTGGCGCTTGGGAGTAAAGCTGCCAGTTGGGCCGTTAAACTATACTTAAACTGATTTCATAACAAGAGCTAACGGTTTTAAGTAAACATGTAGCAAATCAATGATTATAGTTGTAGTTTACAACAGGATCTGTTATTTTCTAAAACAAGTCTATTGATAGTTCAATCTGATGTCTTCTTCCGCTAATCGGCTCAGGCAGACTTCTTCCGACGATCAGCTTTGTAGTTTCTGTACACTTAAGCTACAAGAAACAGTGTTTATAAGTCGCTTTGATTGAACCTAATAACTGTATCAAAACTCAAAGCTCACGATTGGAAGTATTGTTTGTCGAAAAGAAGGAGCCAAACCATTGAAACATGTAGGATTATGGGAAGATACTGTTTTGATGACGGGATCATTGTCACTGGGAAAAACTTTGCTTGATCTGAACATCGTGTGAGAGAACGATGAAGGATTGTGAACATAAAGAGACCTCTGTACTGTGTCTTTTCTATATTTGGACTCACGGTTGTCAACAACGCATATTTTAAGCAAATGACCTATCAGTAAGGATTAGTAATTGTGGTAAAGATAATCCGTTTCCGTACAAATAACAAAGAATAGAGTTTCTAATAAAAGGGAGATTAAATATAAGGGGGATACAATTTGGCATCTTCTGGCATTTTAGAGTTTGCTTTAGACAAACAGTAGGGTCAACTGACATTGATTTTGGAAGACGAACACTTGGATCCTCTAAATAAGATTGATGATTCAAATTGCGTACTGAGGACTTATTGGTCAGGTTTTTAACTGCCCTCTTTATCTTCAAGAAAACAAATCCCTTTTTAAGCATTATCCTTAAGAACGTTGTGGACATTAAGAGATACGTAGGCCTACGGAATAGCAACAAAGAAATTTCGCGCCAGGGAAAACCGTACAAAGTCACAGCACATTAATGGACATCAACTTTGGCATTCTTCGAAAAACCTCAAAAAGTTTCAAAGAGATACTCGTCTTAGTTATAATTGCCCTGCGAATTATTCTCCATAGGCGATTTCACAAGGTTGCTTCCATCCTCTGTAAGTCAGTACTGTCCCAATATTTTTGAACTTCTAATTTCTATTCTTTGAACAACAATACATTAAACTGTCAAATCATGCCAATATTTTGGGATATCAAAGTAAAGAACACTTTGGCCCATTTCTTACGTACAGCCACCATCAAAAATAAGTTTTTTTGAATTCCAAGAAATCGTCTTCATTCTAATATTTGACAGAAGTACGGACTTGCAGCAGTACAACATTATTAAACGTCAAGTAAAGAAACCTGGAATGCTCCTCACTTTGAAATGAAATATGGCTAAGGCTAAGATGGATAAGGCTAAAAAACAAGGCATCGGTGATGCAGCTCTGAAGAACCCCTCTTTCCATAAACGTACCAGTAAACACTGCATTATTACATACGTCTTACTATGTAAAGTTATTAGAGCTACGTTTAGATCGTCGGACGATACTTTAAGTAACAGGCGGCACGCTTAAAGAATATCTTCCTATGAAAAAGGAAATACTTTGCACTTGATGGAATTGATCGCAATGACCTTCTTCAGATTGCGCCCAGCTATGTGTAAGATACGTTGCTTACAAAAACATACATTATTTATGGAGCATAAATTCTGCGAGCATATGTATCAGAGACTGTGTTTTGAATCTTTCTAAATTCGGGATTTTGGGGTAGCGCAAGCAAAGATAGAACAAGCGCATCTGAAAGTTAAAGGGCAGATTCGTCTGTTCCATTTGGAATACTCAAAGATTTCCTGGAAGAGTTGATCGACA
>JAAAKM020002526.1:0-13340 GCA_010016025.2 Alatinidae sp. Z8VKAUB7J3 | reverse complement strand
GAGGTATGTAGTTTATTATATATGCAATTTAATGACACCTTATTGGTAGTTGATACGTACGTTTAATTTAAAATACAGACGTTTATAAATACCCTTGTTGCAATTACCGATGCAAACACGAGCGCGACCGATTCCATGTTGGTCCATCAAATTTGATAGTACTGTTCACCCTGACGAGGATATAAGGATTGCAACGAGGGTATTTATAAACGTCTGTATTTTGAATTAAACGTACGTAACAAGTACCAATTAGGTTTTATTGAATTGCTTATATAATAAACTACATACCTTATAAATTTTATTTAAATACGAATACATTATCGATGATTTGGGGGGGGGGGGGGGTACGAAACTGCAGTAGCGTCTTTTACCTGTTCATAGCATCATAATCACCAAAACCGTACATTTTTCATCATTTTCTATTAATGCAATGAAATCCCTTACCTAGACATACAAATAACTTGGCCTGTAACTCAATGGGCGGACGCAGTATGAATTTCACAATATGCAAGTATTGGTCAATGCCCCTTAAGCCTTGTCTCTTTAACCGAAACTTGTGCAGGTGATAATATTGATAATCTGTTTTTGGAATTTTTACAAATATGCAGATAAAACAGCAACATCCAGACACAATCCCTAATGTTTCTAATATTTTCTTAAGTATATATTTATTTGAAACCGATAAAATAAAATATGACTGTTTCGTGCTTTGACGTTAACTGTCGCTATTTAATTCTATGATAACATTCTGTAAATCCTCCACCAAGACTTGCAATATCCTGAGACTGTTCGGTAACTAATTGTACGTCAACAATATTGCTTAATGAGCAAAAAAGACATGCACCAATAGCCCTCGTCCGTACCAAGTGCCTTTGCTATTACCAATAAAGGCATTGAGTTAAAAAAAATTACCTCAATGGCATATTATAGAAGCATTTTATAAAGGTTTTATACGTAATTATTGCACGGTGGTCTAGTAGTACTGGACTTGCATTACAAATCGAGAGACCAGAGTTTGATTCGAGACAGTGGCGCCAAGGTTCACTCACCCTTCCTTCCTTATGGGGTCGGTGAAATGAATACCAGCTATGCTTGGGGAAGTGGTCCAAATTTGAGTTGGGATAGGAGTGGCGCCAACCCTACCACTGTATGTGGTAGAAGCTAAGGAAAGACAAACATTCGTGTTGCCACTGATTGCGGCCGACCATCTTCTTCTCTTCTTATGTATAGTTTATAAGAAATATACACACGAATACATAGACAAATTAATAATGGGAGATATATAAGATAATAGCAAAAAAGGAAAATACCGAGGATTCAGTTCTTGAGAGACATTATTAAATTGATACACGTAAGTAAATGCTGGCTATTTGAGTCCATTTAAAGATACAAGGCCTTCTAAGGATATTTTAGAGTTTAAGAATAAGGTTTTCAATACACCACTAAACCCCAATGCTGGAACGCCCTTGGTTACGTGGTGGCAATGACATACCTAGTACAGTATTTTCTACAAGATGCCGAAAATATTTCCACTAGTTTCGAGTTATAACCTAGAAAAAGATTGCCTTGATCAAATACACTTGAAACAGAATTTGGTCTGTAAAGAATCTATCATCTTACGTGACACCTCCAACAGTGTAAACGTATATGCTGTGGCAATTAGAAAACACTGTATTAAGGATGCCGTTGCTACCACGTAACCAAGGTCGTTATGGCCTAACGATCGTTTCCGATTTAGTAGCGTACGGGCCTTAAAATTAACATTATTTTTAGTTTTTTAGTTTTGATACAAAAGATACTGGAATTTTTAATGAACTGCAATTTGGTTTCATTGAATTTGTAACATTTTAACATATGTTGCTTTGAAAATCACTAAGATGAGAGAGCTCCCAGTAATAACTGTCTTTATATATAAATACATGTGCGATACCGTTGCTAGAATGCTCGATGTATCAAGATATAGGTGAATTCTAAGGTTAATAACGGAAAAGCAAATTATTGCAATCACTAGGTTGTAAGTCCGTGAAGTTTATCAGACTGTAATAATTTCTTTTATAAACCGCCCTACCATACAATTGCGAAGTCACTCGAAAATAAGTGTTATTAAGAGCAACTTAGCTTCTGAATCATACGAATGTCGCAAATGAAGAATACAAACGTCGCCTGTACAAAGTCCGCCAAAGAGCTGTACAATAAATTTATGAAAGAAGACTGTTGTTGATAAACTAGTGAGCGCTAAGAGTGATGAGCAGCAGAACATGGTGATGTTTTATCATTTCCATTAACCATCGATAGAGATGATGATGATTACATAAAAACCTCTGGTGGAAACTCCAATCATTTCGCTGCATTGCACAGATACCTTGTAACTTGACGTTTCCCCGAGATATCTTGAAACTAAGATATTCCAAGTCTTGTATACGATGTAAAAAGTTCATAGATTGATATTATTTTTTTGGTTTTACAAGGTACTTAAGAGGTATGTGCACTTAGAGCTACTCAATCCTTGGATCGTTTGAAGTATCAAATTATTCACATCGTCATTTTTAGGAGGTTAGCTTTATGACCTTTCGAATGGGCTTTACATCATGACATCGTAGACCTACTAAAAAACCTAGCAACGTGTACAGTTAAAACTAAAGTAGGTTGTCCGTTGACTGACGAGTAAAATTTTGTCTTTAAGTCTCGCTCGACATCGCTATAGTAGTGCGTACTTTTATGCTGAAGATCGGCTGAAAAATAATTCAGTTCTTTAGCCAAGGCGTAGGTAGATTGGAAGATTACTAAGGGCTTTCAAACTTCCTTTGTATGATCTTGAGATGGCAAGGCATCTCAATAGAGCACAAATACAACGTTAGCATTTTAAATACGAAGTCCAATTATTTGATTTTCCTCAGCAGCAGTCTGCAGAAAGCCCTGAATACTGCAACGGCTGGTGTTGACCGTTTATGATGGCATTATCTGGCAAGCTGCTGTTCCCTCTGTAAACTAGCCATTCATAATCTGTTCTGCTATTTCACATAAATCAATCTAGCCATTATTGTTTAAGTTACAACGCTAATAAATGATAAAAATCGTCCAGCACAAATTTGACGTCATCACCAGAAAATCGTCTTTGTTTTAACTAAAGATGTTCGCATGTGCATCTTCGCATCCTAAAATTCTGTATTTTGCAAAGGTCACGTGACACTTTGTTACGGAGTTTGCAACGTCAAAACGGCTTTGCCTAATCTGGTGCGATCCATTAAAATAATAAAGAATTGAGGTTGATTATTTTCTATAAGACTGTTGCATCGATTGGATGTCCAGGGTCTATGAGCAAACTCATTACTCTGGGTAGAAACCTAGCGTATAATGTTGGTACTCTGCGCCTTTTTAATGTCTTCTAGAAATTAAACATTCGCAATGGGCATGAATACCTATACATTAACTGGAAGAAAGCAAAATACGTAGAAAGGCAGATGGACAACAGGCGTCTCTTGGAATGTGCTGATTAATCACATCTGTACTCTTTGTGAAGTAGATAAAATAATCCATGCAATAAAAGTTTTTGTAAACAAGGTCATTTAATAGGTGTCACTTATTTTTGAAATACTTTTTCCTTAAAAGGTTAAAATTAAATTATTATAGAAGTTGGTACAGGACTGCAAAGCGTCCTTTACAAAGTCTTTTAAGATTCCACGTCAAGACCAGCAGCGGTGGCTTGAGTATTGATACAATGGGTCATATCGATATTGTTATAATGACGCAAATTTTGTGTCTACAAAATATTTGAGGAAAAATTTAAAGGAAACTAGTAGACAGACAAAGGGTTGCACTTTATCTGTTAAAACATAGATCTGATGTTTCATTCCGTTTCCATACTTACGATGTTAAACATCCTACCAATCTCATAGTTAACCTAATGAACAGGGGCAACTTCAAAGAAATTTTAAAAATTGTATGAATGTTCTGACTTCGGTATGATTTCGATGTTTGAAGTTTGTTTTCTGATATCATAGCACGGTTTTCAAGTACTGCAAAAAGAGTACTGGTCTGTCTAAGTGATAAACAAATAATCAGCACTTTTCGCCACTATCTTGTCAACAGCTACAAGTTAGGCATCCCATGCATTTTGCATTTTCGTCTCTTCTTCGATGCAGTTGTCATGAAGGGGTACGTTCTTTATGAAGATGCAATTCTAATCGGTACTAGCCACTGTTTTTTCGTTGTTTACCCAATGTTTCCACCGAAGTTGTTATGAAATGCCGTTAGTTGTTTTTTCATTGACTGTCGTCACTCCATGTTGCCTCTTACAATACATATTCTGATTTTAACTCGAAATGTTATCGTCATTTTGTGATCAGATGATTATAAAAACTATGTATACAACATTTTGGACTCTAATCATAATATCTGTTACAGATTCAACGGTTGACTATGGCATCATTATCACCTTTAAATTGGTAGCAATCTTTGATTACTATACTTGATTGAAAATTTAAATTGTTATTTTTGGTAGTTACCTATAATCGTTCTTGTTGCTAGTTGCCGTTAATTGATGTTGTCAGTTTGTCAGTAGTTGCTTTCAAATTTGTCGTTCGTGGATACCATTTATTGTTCTTGTTGGTAGTTGCCTTCAACTGTTGATGTTAATAGTTGTCTTTAGGCCCGCAATGGCATGTGTCAAGGTTTAAAATACAAATGGTGGGATTTTAAGTTTCCTGCAGTACTTTTCATGGGTTTTTAATACTGAAAAAAGGAACTGCAGAATAACGTATTCCAAACACATTCAGTGGAATCATAAAGATATAAATTTCTCCGAATGACTTCAGAGGTCACTTAAAGAATAGGCTCATCCAATGCAGTTTCATCCACGTGTCATGGCTATTTTTATATATTTATACCAGAACAGAAGCTGTAAAACAAGGACAGCATTGAATCGTGGCAGCAATAGTTGTTTAAGTAGCTTCCATCTTTTAAAAGAATGACTTCTTGTTGCCGATCAGACGTGATCCTTTTTGGAACAAACATGTTAAAGTCTAAAACTAATAACACCATCCTCAATTATCCCATTTCTGAAAGTCTTTAGCATAAAAATTTCTTCTCAAAATTACCAGCTCGAAAAAAGGATTTGTGTTTGTTGTGGTAATTTTATTCTTAAAAGCTGTCCGCTGGATGAATGTGAGACAGTGCATTTGTCATATGTCTTACGTGCAAAAATACCTCAATCTATTACCATCATCACCACAATTATCACCATTTATCATCATCAATACTGTCATCACAGTCATGACCGTCATCATCATGAACATCATTAGTGGGAGCAGTATCATTATCACCTTCTACGTTGTCATCATCATGCCTATAGCTATCACCATAATCCATAATCCGAAGCTCAGAAATCCATAAATTAGAAGTATTCCATTTATAATACTGGGCTGATATACTGGATTTAAATACTGATTATAATGCTCCCTTGTTTAGCTTTAAAACAGCAATGAGATATAAATAGCGGTCCATATAATTGTAAACACTAGGAAATCGTAACAGGCGCTACTTTATGAAAAGGCGCCTTCAAGCTGATTTTGGAACTTGGTACAGTCAACTTTATGTGAAAAAAGAAAATGATTTTGTGCCATCGAGTATGTCTTTCTTTCAAAATTTTAAATCTACTTTTTTAATATTGTTTGAAATATTTATCTTTAACGTTATTTGCACTGTTTTGTGGGACACAAGGTGAACAATTTTCTATATTAAATAGACGTATAAACTACGTTATCTTTAGTTTATTTTACGCACTAGCATTGAGAACTATAATATTGATCTTTTATTTTGTACAATGGTACTGAGAAAACTGCTTAAAAAGCACCCGCATGCGATCAATAACATTCGGGCCAAATCTACAGAGTAGTGATCATTAACTAAATCCTTATTACAACAGTTCAAAGTCTATTCCCAAAAGTATTACATCCGATGTAGCTAGATATAACTTCAAAGCGGAGTTTTATATACAGGAAGTACTAGAACAAACTTTGATAAATGCCACTAAAATGCAAACGTGTATTCTACTAGTTGCGATCTTTCTTTGATTATTAGTTAATATTTGGGTAATTCATTTCATGTATGACATATCTGGTATTTTTATTTGATCACCCTATACAATGTGAGATTTTGTGTGTAATGCAGCAATGGTATACGAAAGAATCTCAACTGAAAAACAGCTGTAGACTAAATAAAAATATGTAGAGAGTAAATTAACATCAGTCACATTAAAATCTTGATACGTCTATTTAACTTGATGTTGCTATTTAACTTGTTGATAAAATTTGCTTATACAGCTGCTAGTCAAAATTAGTAGTCAAACATATTTTGCAGACTAGGTGTATGTGCATACGGAATTATAATGTAATCAGAAGGCCGACGTACTTCTCTGATTTTGGCTCTCAAAACAAGAAATTTTGTTAAATTTCTGATATCGAGTTTACAGAGATGCCTCATTAGTAATTGCTTATTATAAAGCTGATCAATGTTCCCCTTGTGAACAACTTTTAAAACTGTCCACAATATCATTAAGTCTGCACCTGGCCTTCATCGATGTCAATAGGATCAAAAAGCTGTTGTTGATCTTAAAAGATGTTATCATATCTCTTCTGACGCTTCGTCTCAACACCTATTCGATTTCACCTACATCTGTTTTCATAATCAGTAATTCTGACCACTGCCTTCAATATCCGAATTCTAAGACTGACCTCTTTGTTTTTGCTGTTGGATTATATCCCACGCCCCAACAACATTATTATCAAAAACATCTCCAATCTGTTTCGTGCACCACCCGAGATCTTTTACTACCATACTTTCCATCTCGCCTGCCTTATTGTCAGTACTGTCAGGACTAAATGGCAGCTTGGTAATTAAATCTGAAAATAAGGAACAACTTGAGAAATATCTTTACAAATTGTAGTAAAGAGGCAGCTGGTTAGTCGAGTTCAAAGCTTTAAAAAATGTTTGTCTTTTGTGGTGAGATGCTATTCTCGCATAGGCTTTCGACTTTGCTTTTCTTTCACAACTGGCATCGAAGGCTGCAAGGAAAACGCATACTTAACACAAATCCAGAAAACAAATTTTCAATACTGTTTCTTCCATAAAATTAATTAACACCCGAATTCACTGCATTTGACAATCTCTCTTATCAAATTAACTTTGAACAGAAAAAAACTCTATTGAATATGTGTTGGAAGGCCACAGCATTGAAGCCAATTTTCTCCATGCTTTCACTAAAGTATGTGTTTCCCTAGACAAACTCTCAACTAGGTCCATTGTATTATGCACTTGAACAATAATAACCTTTCAAGTACAATCGTACAATAGATAGAAATTTTAATTTTGTTTCACGAGGCGATCTGTCTGTCACTTTATGTAAGCATTTTACAGTTATAGATTTCAGAAAACCATCAAAAAATATAACCATCAATTCTTTCTAACCAAAGCTCTTCCAGATCAAACTCTTCCATTTTACACACCTTGCACCGCTTACAAAGTCCTTGTTCTTGATAATGTACATACATAACTTTCCAATGGAAGTATTGATAAAAACAAAAATTTGCCCCAGTCCCCTACTGTTCTCTGCAATATGGACGTCTCCGTCTCTCTAACAAAGGACCCTAAACTAGGACAAGTCAATTAAAAACTCAGTTGGGCCTGATTGGAATACCGAGGCCTTATGCTAGGCTTAGCATTTTGGCGGTTAATAAGGATAAGGTAAAGCTAAATTTCAATCCATCACAAGTCAATATAAAATAACAAGCATAAATTACAAAGCCATTGAAAAAGCAGCACATTCTAGCAACACATATGAATTACAAAACAAGCAAGTATTGAGTACTGGGGGTAGTCTCGTGAAATGTATTTTCTTTGTACTGTTTTTCGCTTTAACCTTAGCTGGACCACTCAGTTGGGCCAAGATTATCAATTGAAGAGGCCTTCCGCAAAGTAACGATGTTAACTTCTAATCTGTTATTCTCATTGGATACCAAATGTCTATTTCTCACTTAAAGCATACAGTAAAATGTACCTAGTTGGATACTAATCCCTGTTCCTTTCAAGTTCAACTTAAATCTACTCAAAATTCTTTTTGATATATATGGTATACAAATTGGTAACTGTTAAATGCGGCTCAAAAGTTACTTTACTTGGCAATTCACCTTTGCTTATGTTAGGAATCGAGCTACTCAGATTTATGACATCTAAATACCCCCTTCCATGTCATGAGGATGCATCTTGAGCATGATTAACATTCTGACAGTGTAGACAGAAATGACAGCAGCAGAATAGTAAGTATTGATCCATAGAGATCAAGGGTTCTAAATACTGACAAGGAGGCTAATGTTGAAGAAAGAGTGTCATTTTGCTCAAAGTACAATGGCATAGTCATAACAATTGTTAAATTGAGAAACTGTACGTCAAGTACACCAACCATAAGCTGCCACTTGTCACAAATATGACTAAATAATCGAAAGTGATTTTGTCCTTGATTGTATTAAAATTGACTTTTTGACATGTCAAAAAAAATTTCCCATTATATTAGTTCATTATGTATAAATGACACACAATCGCCCATTCTATTTCATATCTCACGTAAAACAGAGTCTATTTTCATGTTGCACATCTTATCTTTACCTGCTCCTTTCCATTGTGTTAAATTGCATATGGGATTCCATTTTAACTTTGTACAACGTTTTTGTAAGAGAGTTAATCTGTTCTTAATTGACAAAGAAAGCAAATTAGGACATGTCGACACTTTCCTTGTCCTGGAGAAAGACACCGTCTTATGCACTTCAGACGTGATCTTAGTCAATACGCCACCACGAAGCAGCTTTTAATTCATACATACATGCACGCATGTATGTAGATGTCAACTACTCCTTCAATATCATCCAAGACACTGGTGATTTTGTTTGGATCATATTCAGTAAGACCTAAATTCTGCAATATCTTACCCAATGTTGATAATGCTTATGTGCTGTTGTATGACGCAAAAATTTATCCAACGGCGTACGTAGGTAAAACAATATCGGCCGGTTGTACAAAAATGTATAAATTTTGGAGGGTGGATGCGCTAAACGTCAATAAAGAGCTTAAACATACTTTTTTAGCAGTTAAACGTTCAAAATTTCTGGGGAAGGAACCTCACAACATAAGATGTGAATGTCCCTCTCGTCTTTCGGACACTTCTTCACACGCCGCTGGATTTAATTTAGCACTTTTGAAGCACTTTAAGTTGCATCTTTCTCCATGCTGATTGTCTAAGGTAATATGTTTTTCTCTCCGAAAATTGAATTGTAACTAAATGAAGGGAAAACATTATAATTATCCCAGAAACTTAGTTTATAAATGTTTTTTAAATATTTCGATTTTACGCATTTGCGTGAAATTTGAAAAGAGTTGAAAAGAGTGCACGGCGAAAAATTTATTTTGCAAGTTCATCTTCTTGTTAAAAATAGTGTCGCTATTTTAATCTTAATTATAGCCCGTGAATCCTACCTAGACATTCCATCCCTGTGTGGGTCAAGGGATTCACGGTGTAAGAGCCAATGCTTATGTGAGTCAAAGAAATAACTCTGTAAACCGCTACAGAAGTGATGACAGCAGAATGGAGTTACTGGGACAAATGTGTATGAAAAGCAGCGATCTAGCGATCGCATAAGCTTGAGAGGAGAATGGAAAAGAGGGGATGGCTACGGAGGTAACGGTAATAGGGGTAGGGGGGAATGGAGAAAGACGATGACCAGTGTTAGGTAATCAAATGATATCAAGAAAGCCACTGGGAGAAGATTATGACGATGAATCCTAGAGTCGTCCCTTGTTAACAATTATAGTTGTGTCTGAGATTAATTTTGCTATGATTATAAAATATAAGGGTAGTTAAGTATTAACATAACATATTAAATACCAAGGCTGCTTTGCGAATAAACGTTAAATTGCTGGAGGAAATGGTGTTTGAAAATCATTCCTGATTAAATAATAAATATATCACATTTATTTAAAAATCTACTACACAATAATCTTGCCAAAATATGGCTGTTAAAAATGTAATTGAAAAAGTGCTTGGCAAATATAGAATTTTCTTGGGATATTACAATTATCTTACAAAGCTACTCGGTTATTCTTAATATGTCGTACTTATAAAACGCTGAGTTGGTTTTAAAAATACTCCAAAATAAAAATACAAATTCTGGCTGATATTATTAACCTATTAGTTTGAAAGACATCGTAGCCCCTACAGAATTTATTTTAACATTGCTAAACAGCAAATTCAATGAGGTACGAATAAGACGCAAGCTTGCCTTGTCAACATTAGACAGGGCCTCTTTTAGTGTATGCAAAATGTATATCTGAAATGTGGGCAGGGCATGTATTGCTAGCAAGTACTCTCCGTTCGCTTCGCCGGCTAGCAAAAACAGCAAGATCAATCCATTAGGCGAACCAAATTGCTACAGTGTAGTTAGCAGTATTGATTTCGGTACTGCGTCTATCTTAAGCAGTGTTTGATTACAGAAAAAATACAGTGGTAAAGAGATCATTAAAATGATTTGTCCTGTAAGGAACCAAAATCTCTTTTATTGCTGACGCCATTTTTCCAGATAATCGTTAAAGAAGAGTGAATATCCATAACTTTCCTGGCACCTAACAGCTCATAAGCCTGACTGCCTTGGCTCTTGCAAACGTTTCCTACAAATGTTTTCTAAAGCTCTCATCCCTTGTTACGTTGTCTAAGTAGAATTGTTAAATTTCTCATGGTAATGGCATTTCCAATTTTCACAAAACCTTTTTCAAAAACCAAATATCAGCAGAGTAATTCATTAACATATTTTGCTTTTCATTCCCATTGTCAATCTTTTCCCTCGAAAAATTTTCCGGAAAATCGATCACAATTTTTCCTAATGACTTGAATTAACACCAGCTTTAGCTGATAGACACAACTTTGCAAGTGACATTAGGCAGCAATAGTAGTTTCTTTTCTATGGATTTTACCTCTAAGTTCAGTACACTTTTAGAAATCTTTTATGTTATACTATGCTAAACTTAACCTGTTCATTTATAAGATGGATTTAGCCTCTTTCAGACTATTGATCTTAAGAAAAATCCCATATTTTAGAGAAATCCCAATTGCATCGTTACAAAAAAACATGCAGAATTTCCTCTAAGCCTAGTAGATGTGATAGTGAAGGTGAAAAACCAAGTTTATCGTTACGGGAAAATGTCCTTGCATACTAGAAACTTTCAGCCAGAGGCTCTTAAATTAATTCCTACGTCGGCATAGCGGCATTCATAATCAGCGCCTGCAACGACCACAAAAGGACTAGTGGCTGTGATTCTACTTATACTACAGGGCGCCACATGTATGACTGAAAATTGACTGGATCAAATTGTGGTATCATCAGCTACTCTAAGGCGTTTTGGGTAATTCAATCTTTCCTGAAGTATCCGAAAGATATTTCTTCCTCGATTTTTCAACGTTTAGTCTGCCAAGATGCCAGGTAATGGCTATCCAACGAACGCAATACGCAAGATAAGGCAACTCTTGATATTCTGAATTGAATGGAAGTGACCTACAAGTCCCGCCGGTAGCTACAAACAGTAGACTAATGATAATGATAACCGAGCTATCGGACTTACGATGGCCTTCTCTCCTTTGGTATGGAGTAATGTACGTTTCAATTTGTTGTACCACATAATGAAAACCACACTAGGACATCTCCACCGTCTCTTTAAAACCACCGTTGTCCTTAGCCATAACATCTTGAAAATAACCCCTACTTTTATTACTATCATCAATCTCCTGGGGTGCTTTACTCTTTCTTTATATCGCCTGAACAATCATCGTCTTTCTTCGTCTTTCCTCCATTGTGTATATTTTTGGACTTAAGCGCGTTGTCATTGATGTGAAACTGAGTAAAAACGCTACATACCTGAAAGTTGAATGAAAAGTCAAGTGAGCTGTCCCGTCGAAAATCCAGTAGTAGAGTGGAAACTCGAAAATTCTAGTACAGAATGATATTTCTTAAAGTATGTAAAATACAAAATCTGGTGTTTCTAGGTTGGGGAGTTATTAAGGCCCTCCAAATGAACCCTAACCCTGAGCAAACTGTAAGAAGTAAAAACGCGAGCTCGAGTTTGAACAAGGAAAGAATGATTAATCGAGCAGGGTTGTGGTGGACAGTGGGGTTCAATCTATACTTCTTAGTCCATGTGTTTATACAATGTTCCACTTATGTGTCTAGTGCTTGAACTTCTCTGTCCTTCAAGGTGACTTATCGGTTTTGTTAAGTCTAGGGGTCGTCGTTAGAGCTCAAGAATATAACAGCTTTTAGTTTAAACACCTTTGATATGTTTCTTTCCTTCTTTGGTTTTCTTTGTTTTCATGTAAATCTATAAAAACCCAAAACTTGATGAATTCCTACTTTAAACCTTTGGGTGCAATCTGATTATTAACCAAGGTATGGGAGAGCATCTTTGTCGCAACATTTACAAAGAGGGCCATCGGAATTTGAGCCAGAGAAATTAGATATGCGTACTACTTCTAAGCCTTTCCGTAAATGTGCTATTCCTTTCACTTTGCATCCTCCGCCTCATTGATATTTTATGTGGTTGGACATTTCTAAGGAAATATGCTAAGATCGTGGAGTTAAGGAGAAAAACACAAAGTACGCGAATTTCATCAAATACTACCTTTTTTGTCCCTACTTGAAGAAAAAAATTAAATGCAGAGGTCTATGAAATTTGACTATCAATAAAGTTAAACTCAGGGGGAAATTTCTCAATGCTTACGTTAAAATGATGAAAGTCGAAGGATATTATCAGAAAAACGGAAGCTTGTGGAATATGTATGCCCATATCATTGGATCCGGGGACAGTCTTGTAAACCCACTCTGGAGGGGATAATGAAAGGGCAGATTAAAATGAAAAGCAAGAGTGAACTGGAATGGAAATTTAAAGAACTGGAACAATACGTCCGCGAAAAAGGAAGCAACAAATGCCATGGGAAGAAGAGGGCGGTACCATGTTCTTTATTTTATACCATCAACAGGTACAAGGCCTGGTGATGATGATGATGACAACAATGATAATGTAATAATGATGATAGTATTGATGATGACGGTAATGAATATCATAGGGAGGAGTTCTATAGAGAGGAATCGAGAAACGATTGGGACAAGGATTAAGATTATGATGATGATAATAATGACGATGATGATGACGATGATGACGATGATGATGATAATGATGATGATGACGATGATGACGATGATGACGATGATGATGATGATGATGATGATGATGATGATGATGATGATGAT
>JAAAKM020002525.1:0-13341 GCA_010016025.2 Alatinidae sp. Z8VKAUB7J3 | reverse complement strand
GGTAAGGAATACGTACTATACGCAAGGAAGATAGAATAAGTATGTTGGATATCACTGCTAGAGTTCTAAAATATATAATTTTATTTTATGATATACCAATATAATGATAAAGTGTGTGGATTGTGCTGAACTTCCTTTTGTCATGGAAGGCAAAGAAATTGACTGATGCAAGAATGAAAACTGTTTTTTTCAACTTTGATGATTTGCTTGTTAAACTGCATTTTTGGTGTTGTCATCCAAATTGTTTCTTGCAATTTAGTTTGATTTGTAAGAGACAGCATGTTGTATCACAAAATAATACGTACAGCCCATTGCTGTAACAGTTGTAACTTTCTGTCAAGGGATCACACCTAGGCACACAATTTAATATCCAAATGACTGCTTGAGTCACTAGATCAATGATAAATTTGTGATACTGTACCATAAACAAAGCAGTAACATTTGAAATGGCCAGGTCACTTTGTATTTCAACGGGCATCAAAGTCCACTTCCTTTTACTGAAGCGGGGTCCAAGCCCAACTGGTTAAAAATTTGCCTCTAGATTTTTGTTACTATTATTGCTATATTTTGCTACAAAGTTGAAAAACTGATAGTCATATTTAGCCTATTGTTATTATTATTGTTTACACTTTAAAGTTCAAGGTATGTGTCTTAATTACAGTAATGCCATTTCTATATTATAATGTGAAAAAAATATTGTCATTGCAGTATTATGTGATGACTAATGAAGTATTTTGCATTTTAACTCTAGTGGCTGCATTCATGGCAGCTGATGGACATATATTAATTTTGGCCTCCATTTTATTGTACCAAACAGAAGTTATGTTATCAACTTAAGTCAGTGTTAACTACCCATGCCCCCACCCTCCTAAACTTGATGAGGGAAAACATACTTGTACAATTCCAAATCCTGTAAGCATCAGGAATACTTTTCTAGTAAAGCAACCTTTTTCTGTCTCTGCGGTTGACAATACTTTTATCCATTTTTTTTTGGTTTAACTGCTATGTTGACAGGTTATGGACCTTATGGTTTAGGTGTAGGGTTCCTTATGTGACCAGCCCCTACAAGTTAGCACCCCCAATTTTAAGGGATAGGGTAAATATGGTAGTCACCCTAGTTGTAGGCTAAAGCCCCTTAGAGGAAAGAATGTGCATACTTTGCAGACAACTAGCACTGCCACTTTGTACAAAGTAACATCCATACAAAAATTATCCATAGTGTTCACTTGTCTACAACACATCTAATAACTTTACTGCAGGATTTACTTTTAGTATTAGTTTTGAAGATTCAATGCAAGAGCTGCAATAAAAATTTTAATAACAGAAATTCCAAGACAATATTTAATATCCAAAACGCTTTGGAAGCACTGTCAACCTTTCTAAGATTTTTATATTAATTGTTTTCAGTTCTACTGTTAAATCTTGCAGTTTTTAAGATGGTTGCTATACTCATTTTTCCCACAAAAGGAACAGCTATATAAGAGGCATGAGTCTCAACCAGGCATTATCTATGTAACTTTGAAAGAAACATGGCCAGACTGAACTTTGCTGATATAGTCAATGTTGTCTTCAAAGTCTCTAACTATATAACTTTTTACTCGTGCTAGCTAAGGGAGTTCTCATTTTCATACAAGATTCAAATTTTAAAAGACGGAACATGAATTGGACTCCTTCACAATTGTAGAAACAAGCATATAAAGGGGTCAAGGCATGTTACAGATTTCCCTTCAAAGAACATGTTAGAAAGATTTGAGGCTTGATTAGGCAAACATGAAGGAGTATTGGAGGAGTAAGAAACATGTGTATTTCATATATGAAAAATTTGTAAGCGATGATGCACGTATGGGATTATTATTTGACAGAAGGACACAAAATATATATAATAAATAAATGGGTGGGGTAGAAATGACTGTGGCATGTCACAATGAAAATAAGAAGTAGGTGTCCATAATGGTCATATGTTTTCAAAAGTCCTAAACACATTTACTCTTTTTGAAGCAAAGAAAAATGTTTAAGTGGACAAGAGGTATTTCTTAACAGCGTCCACCAAAAGATCTTCCCATTCGTTCACTTAAAGTTGCAAACCCCTCCCATCATAAATTCAACCCCAGGAGTCTGCAGGAGCCAGCTATGAAATAGCTTTCGTGGTTGATAATTTCTGAATCACCATAACTAATTATGTCCTGACAGCCAGTTTGATTCCCTCAATAGAAATATTTATTAGTATATATAGAAGCTCAGTACCTTTGGAAAGTGTTACAGCCGATGTCATCTAGTGATTAGCGTATTAATATGCAGTAGATAAAAAGAAAATCCGTTATTTTCAACATTGTTTTGTTAGGAATTTTATTGTTGCTTTTAATATTGATTTTTATTGAACTTTTAGTCCGTTTATAAAGTTTATTTTACTTCAGGGTACCAATTAGATATAATTTAATTATAAAAGATGAGCATTCATCTTATCTACATGTACTGTGCTCAGTAATTGTAGCAACCTCTTACTTGCTTAAGCAGATTTGTTCTTTAGTAGAAGATGCAGTTGATGCAACGGACCCTATTAGGTTAGCTACTCGTTGTTGACATCTACCTCGCTTTGGAGCTGCATCCCACTCCCAGTAGAAACCTTGATGTACTTAATTACTCTTGAGTGCCTAATAAGCGTTCCCGGACGCTTATCAATTTTCGATAATTTTTCCCACCCCCGGACCTTATTGGAGCCCCCGCTTATTAATTCTGGCAAATTCAGTTTCATACAAATGAAATTTATGTCAGCATACCCTATCTATTCGATGTATTTTCACTGATTCCGTTTGTTTGAACGCACGCTATCTGCTCATGGTACAGTAGTTAACAGATATATCAAGCACTCAAAGTTTAGGATTGAAATTGCGACGCTGTTTCACGTTGGAAATATCTACGATTATTGCTGCATTTCGAATTTGTACTTTAAATTGCTCCATTATCAGTGAATTCCAGCTATAATGTGTAGTGGTATATCGATATGGCAAACATGTAATTTGCAAATATTTGGTATTTCTAACCACCACCACCCCCGCTTCTTTAGACCCCCCACTTATTAAATTTCTAAAATTTTTCTCACCCCTCCTACTATTAGGACCCCCCGCTTATTAAGCACCCAAGAGTAACTTTCTAAACTGGTTAGTTTGAGACGTATTTCATTAAATAATATATCACAGCTAACGAGCTCTATAAATCCACCTTCCAAAACGACACTTAAACAAACCCATATCCATCACTTCATGTTTCCCTTCAATGCTTGCCACCACCGAGGAAGAGGAATTATTAGAAAGCGCCCCGCATCCCCTTTGTTGTATCCCCTGTTAGCTGAGTTCAAGCAAATCCGAAATGTTCACTATACGTCCATATTCGATACCCTTATAAACAGTTATACAAGGCTATGTGTTTCGATTTTGGCCAACCTTTCAGATATTTATTAAACCCCTCCCGCTCCGTAGCCTCGAAAGTATGTGTGTCCCCGCGAGCACCGAATGTTGATAGAAACCACATGTTTATGTGAATTTTACAACGTATTCTATATTTGAGGTTGCCTTTCATACCTGAATCAGCTCACTTACAATACGAGACTACCCCTACTCGCTCCTACCGCCGGTATCCCAGCTTGTCATATCGTAGTAAGCCAAATGAATCAACCAAGTGATTTAGCATACAATAAGCTTCATCGCATACTAGGTAAAGACGTTTCTCAAAATGCAAAAGCTAAAATAAGTAGGAACAAAAGCCCCTTTAAAATATGGACGGGACTTTAAAATTGTCGACAATGTTTTAACTTCAGCGGCAAGTTTTTGCTCTTTCATGACACACAATTTTTTCAT
This sequence comes from Alatinidae sp. Z8VKAUB7J3, assembly GCA_010016025.2. Lineage (NCBI taxonomy): Eukaryota > Metazoa > Cnidaria > Cubozoa > Carybdeida > Alatinidae > Alatinidae sp. Z8VKAUB7J3. Next base: position 9,487 of record JAAAKM020002525.1, on the reverse strand, counting down.
TTCCAGGAAATTCTTGTTGTGTTTAGTATTTTCCTTGGTCTTAAATAGTTGATAGAATAGGAGATACTAAAATTCACGAGAAATAAGATTTATGTGTATTTCCTCGCGACTTCACCAAATTTAAGATTGCGTTGTTGTGAAAAACCGCGAGTGTCCTACACTTTGTAATATTTTGGGTAGAAAATAGATGGCCGGGTGCACATGCTCCTCCTGTGCACCAATGACCCATAGTTACCCCTACTGTTTGATATAACATACCCCATTTTAGGAACAATCATTGAGTCCATACCTCTTCCTATCATATTACAAATTAGTTCTTTTTTATCCGTGCTATTAGGTTTAACATCACATCTTAAATTGTTATCGTGCAGAACAGTCACTTTTTAGACCTTAACTTTTAGAGGTACTCGTTTAAAAGTAATATAACGTGCCAGATGTCGATAGAAATAGGCAACGACTCCTGTAGGGACGGATGCCCCTTTCTGTAGTATAAGAAGCCCTTCATCGTGGCGCCACCCACCCCCACCCCCCTTGGATTTGAACACGTCGCGGCTGTTCTTTCCAGTTATACTACTGCAACGTTCGTATAGTACATGTATGGACTTTTATTACTGGGGTGTTAGAGCATAGAAAGAAATCAGTGAAGAAGTAATTGGCCATCATATGAGCTACTGTATATACGTATATATCGAAAATTAGAGTAAATGTTGACATCCCGAACACACGGGTAAAGCGTGAATGTTATTAGAAGTTGTATTTTAATATATTCCTTTTGTTGGTGTTATGTTGTATGGTGACCTTCAAGGACCCAGTTACACGATACTGGATATCATTTGCTACCAGACAAATGTCTCGGTTACATGGTGATCGTGTGCAGAAATTTCTTGGCAGTTGAATTTGATATGGGAAGGTATCTAGCATATTTAGGGTACAGTGTAACTGCTAATTTATGGCTATCCTGTGCCCTCTTCAGTGCTGGAACCCCTCGTTCAGAAGATGTTTTTGTATCCAGTTTTGTATCCAGCCATCACCGCCGCAGTCTGACATCAGCTATAATTGATGTACTTGAGTATTATTTCATAGCAAACGGATCTGCAACCGTATAAATGAGGTTTTGTCGGAGTAGACTCTTATCAGATAGCCTTCGCTTGCCAAATGGTAAAAGCTATTCGGCGTTGTAGGTAGATCAGGGTGTTGTGCCTCTTCTCATAGCCTGCAGATGATCCCCTCGATCCCTGAGAAACAGTCCTACTGGGAGTGTAAGCGTTCCTTATGGCGGCCATCGGTAGCCTTACTTTAGATGTTTTGTCATAAGATGCTCCAGCTGTCGTTTATTTATTACTTAACCCATTTCGTGGCTATTGTTTATTTAGGGTATTTTTGATTGGGCCTCACTACCTAGCGGGGGTCTTGGTTTGTGAAACTGCCAAAAGATATTCGGAACTCTGTGACTGAAACACAAGATATAGTCTTGATATAGACCAGCTGTCATAGAAGCATTGAAACTAAACCAAAAATGTTTGACATATGTAGATAGGTGGACAGATATACCAATAGATATATAGATATATATGTAGATGTATTGAAACTTAAAAAGTTTATTTGTATGTATCATGCTACTATAGCCTGTACATCCTTACGTACAAGAAAGTATTTAGTGGTAAGGGCAACCTTGTTGAACTCATCAGACTTGTATTTGGTCTCCGTAAACGCTGAAAGAATGCTATTTTATGTAAAGTATTTGGCGACTTGTGATATCGAAAAGTGACTATATTACGTATGTTTGACTTCGTCAGTATCTTGCAGCGTGTATATGGAACACGGAAGTGGGAGATGACTTTGATCTATGATAGATTGCAATAAAAGCCTTAAGAAATGTAGTGCCTCCTAATCTTTTATACCCGACATTCCTACATCTGCTGCAATTGCACGCGTGTTCTGAGAACATCGGCCTGGTACCCCATTTTTTCTTGTATTGGTGAGCAAGGTGAACGGTCTTCTATTGTAAATGTACCATTCGTTTCGTTGCATTCTTTCGTTTGTACGAATCAGTGATTACGGTCGTTCCACGCACTACCGTAGTTTCGTTCCGCGCAATAGTTTCGTTTCGCGCATTAATTTCATTTCGCTGATATTTGTGTCTGGAGGTCGCCAAAGGAGGACCAGGACTCAGAGGAGGCGGCTCCGTTGTGTGGTTTTGCGCACTCCGTGCCGCACAAGCTTTCTATCACTCTTGGCTTAATACGATTGCATCGATAGCATGTGAATCTCTTATGCCAGTGCTTATTTGACCTCTCCAAGTTTTGTGGTGTCCCTACGGGTGTTTTTTGGGGGAAGCTGTCTTTGTAAGACCTTTAGACACAGCCGTGCTCCCTTCTAATGACTTATCTTATCAGGAAGAATATTCTTCTCTTGAGTATTTCACGTCTGTTTTTGGCCCAATAAATTACTCACCCGTGCACGCACGCCATTCGCCCTTGTTAGGCCCGGAGCTAGCCGTGAGGTCTCGGCCTTTTGGCAAGGAGTGTATGTAGTATCTGTTCTCACTGATGACAGATACTGTCCATGATCCGCGAGAGAAGGTCCTTAATAGGTGGTTGAGCCTGCCTCGTGTCTTGCTTCTCTTTCCGGAGGCCTAAATTGAGGGGCGTTGCCCTTGGACGCCCCGGCTGTCCTTAGTTTATTAGTTAGCATTCTTGGTGTTTTTTCTGTTTATTTAGGGCAGTTTCAATGTCGGGCCCAGTGCTCATAAAAGGTCTTTGATTGAGAGACTATTGAATGACGTTATTCTAAAGCCATAATCGGATCACAAAATGGTAACCCTCTGTTAAGTAAAAGTAATGCAGAAGCGGCATTGGCATCTCCGAGGGAGGGCTCTTCCAGTCGGCCAAATGCATTGGTTAAAGGACTGAAATCCTAGAGGTAGAGCCTTGTTGTGCGGGAGGTTGCCCGTATGATTTGCGCGCGAAGTTTGTTTGCCTTCCTATTATTTTATAGTTACCCTATCAAATGCAGGCAACAGAAGATTTTGCGCCACTTAGGTGACCCTAGTGTTAACATACTTTATTTTTGTAGTCACCACGTTAGGTCCAAATCGTCAACCAGTCGACATCGACGTTCAGCTCAACCCGATTGGGGAACAGTCTCTTGCATGAAATAGCGGAAACATTGTGTACTTAAAATCTTTTCTCGTGTGAAACACCTCAGAGTACAATCGTCACAATGATCGAAATGAAACTTGTGAACACCCAACTGCACTTTTGAAAGAGCCAATCTGAAATTGGACTGCCTGAATGGATTGTGTTTCTAAGCGAACTTTTATTCCAAAATTGCTGTCTCTAAGACTTTCACAATTGTGTAAAGAAAAACGCCTCGGACCTATAAAATGTCTTGTATAATTAAAACTACCATGGAATGGGAACGTTTCACTCCGATTTGAAAACCAGGTAAAAAAGACCACAGAGAAACGTTTTGGCGCTGTCGCTCCACGCATAGTTTATGCAAAAAAGCATTATCAACCAACCGCAAAGATCGTGTGCCTTCCACAAATTCTAGCTCTCTAGTTTATCGGTGTTCATGTTAGTGCGAGGCTGTTGGCCACACGACTTTGAGGTTGGTTGTATTCGCCGAACCGTCAACTCCTAAAAGGAAACTACCACCTCGGGTTTCAGAGACCAAAAACGTCGTTAAGCTACTCTGCTATAGTGCAGCACTTGCTTGAGAACCCAGACTGTGCCAAAGTGAACACGGATGATCGCTTCCGTATCATAGGAAAGGCCAGATCTGCATTTCATTTGGCCGTTCTGGAGTCGGTCCACATAAAAGCAAGAAAACCTTTGCTATGCAGACAAAAAGAATTCGTTTTCTCATTAGGCCTATTCAATAAATTAGTTGCAGTGGACAATGATTGATCCAAAAACACAATTCATCTAGGCAGTCCAATTTCTGATCGGCTGTTTCAAAAATTCTGCTGGGATGCTTTTTTCACAGGTTTCAATTCGATCATTCTGACGATTGTACTCTGAGGAGTGCCAGACGAAAAAAGGTTTAAGTACATAATGGTTTTACAATTTCGTGCAATATTTTTGTATTGTACCACAAAAAACTATTGAAACAGTCTCTGCGCCATGTGACTTGCTCAGTTGGTAGAAAGCAGACCACGAGTTCGAGTCACGGTGGTGACAAAACTGATATTCAGACCCACTGCTCATCAGTGGTCTTTGATTGAGAAACTGACAAAACTGATATATCAAATCCACTCCTCGTGATAATAGTAACTTGATTAGGAAAGATCACCATGTGATGCTGTTAATAGTATTGGTTCTAGCGAAGTGGAGATTTAGTTTTAAAAACTCATTCTGCAATAGAGAAGGAAAGTACACAACGTTGTTGCGTTTTATCATCAGCAGTTCCTTAAAAGCAGTAGGATACAAAGCGATAATGATTTCATCAGGAGGACACCACAGCACGCGACTTCGGTCCCTATTCCTCTATCGTATGAGGCTGTGCCGTTGCCTCTCCGTACGGAGGCGTCTTACTCTGGTGCCGATTTTCTGTGCTACATAAAAACAGCTGACATCAGTTTTGATGTTACACTGCAATGCTGATAATGTACGAGCAAATTTCGATTTTAAAATGTCCCTGGTTTGAAGCCGGTTACAAATTGTCCACGATCTCCATACGGCCAGTTTGTACATACTTGTACAATTATTCCCAGATAATACTGCCTGGCGTGAGACACCTTGCCGTTTCTTGATTGCACTTCGTTACGCGCTATCAGTAATCGAGCGAATGTAATCGTCGCATCTACTGTTTCGCTCAACAATGAGAGGAACACGTGACACTGCACCTGGCGTGGAACATTTTCACGGGAGCTTTTGCGATTTCTATTGCTAAAGCGTAAATCATGCCGTTAAAGAGCTCATTAAATTGGGTGTTTTATTTGACATAGATTAATGTGCCTGGGAGGGAAATTATCAATAGCGATAAACATTAATTTGTTACCGGACCGTGTGAAGCGACGGACGGCGTTTTCGACAGTGAACGTTGATGTTCTTTGGCAGTACTGGATAGCCCATGATGAAAGTTGCATTTATCTGGGAAACGATAAACACTTTAAGGGAATATACACAGAATCTTAGATTGAATGTGAATCATTTCACTGCAGGAATGTATTTTAAAATACAAAAATTAACAAGTTAAACTTTTAATTTTATTATCTTTTTGGAGGCAAAATTCGGTCTCAATATGAAATGTACCTGATTTTGTATTTATCTCTACGTATTACACTTTGCCATTACACGGAAATTACGCAGTTATCATTATCTGTCACAGCGTCTGTCATTAACAAACATTTCGTCACTTCTTGCCTCATAAATGGAAGGAAGTCCCTTCCTACGTATATCACTCTTAATCTAATGTTGACCATGCTAGTTTCTGTCTAACTATTCGCTTGGGTCTGTATATCTTTGCTTCCTCCGAATGCGTTGATCGTTCTTGGGACAGGATAGTTTAATTTGATAACCATACCAGTATAAATTTCATCTCTTGACTATCTCACAACGATTCGGCAACTTTGTTGCTTTGTGTAACGCTGATGTTGCTTTTGGAAAGCATAAACTTTATTATAAAATATCAGCCATCGTTGACGGTCGAACGCTAAAAAAACCACTCTTTCCAGGTGATCATTTAAAAGCCTTAATTTGAACATTATGGACATTCTTTTTGTCTTCTGTCTACTAACACGAAACACATGTAAACACTGAGAAACGTCATCTTTGATAATGGAGTGTTAAAAAGTAGCTAACAAATTGCCAAAGATGCCAAAAGTAACTACCAAAATTTCAAACGTAGTTGTACAACCATATGGACTTCTAGATGATATCATTTATTACTACTAGATGCCACTATTTAGAAGTCCCTGTACAACCTCTTGACATTTTTATATAAACATCAATTAAATGAATTAATTTACTTTCGACGATAATTGTTCACATCAATCATAAAAATTAGCTATACATTTCGCTTTGAAAATTCGCTTACAAGATGAACTCAATTAAGAGATTTCTGTGCTACATATAAACAGCTGGCATTAGTTTTGATGTTACACAACAATGTTGATAACACACGAGCAACAAGCAGATTTCTGTTTTTAAATGTTCCTGGTTTGAAGCAAGTTACAAATTGTCCACGATCTCAATACGGCCAGTTTGTACATGATTTATTCCCAAATAATACTGCCAGGCGTGAGACACTTTGCCGTTTCTTAATTGCACTTCATCGTTTCCTTGTTACGCACTATCAGTATTCGATTTACTTTCCACGATAATTGTTCACATCAATCATGACAAATAGCTATAAATTTCGCTTTGAAAATTCGCTTACAAGATGAACTCAATTAAGAGATAATCTTAAATGGTTGTGAGTTGTAGCTGTAAAGATCTTTCCTTTAATTATTTCACATTTGTATCTTAAAATCTCTAGATTGACTGAAACATTCATTTTGGGCCACCTCTTGTGTCCCAGCGACTGAGCCGTCCAGGAGTTGCCACACTCATCTAAAGGGCAACCAATCCTGATATCGATGTATTCTTATACGAAAAACAACGTTTTGTTAGTATACGACAGATATGGGATTTCATGCGTTGAAAGTTAATTTATAATTGACGTCATTTGAGGGCGATCTAATGATCTAGCCCTCCCTGTGTCATTTTTATTGCTTTTTCAATATCACTTGATATTCGGCCTACGCCACTGCCGTATTGGTGTTTGGTCACACTGTAGAGATGAAATGGTTATATAATTGGCGGAAAACCTCGACTTTGAAAGACCACGAGCATTCGAACCGTGGCATCCTTCATCGGGAGTCAGATATGCTGCCAACACACAGAATGGAAATTTATCTTTGGGAGAGAGGGTAATCTGGAATGCCGTTGTTTTTTTAACATCACCACAGCATCGTGTGTGGTACATGAAAAGAGCACACACCCGCGTTGAAATGGTCGATGAAGTGCTTGGCCCTGACACCAAGCTTTTCGGAATAATCCGTTTCCGAGATATAAAAGGCTAAGAGAATGTCGAAAAGTGGGGATAGCGAAATGAATGTTTTTAGAAAAAGTGGTTGTAAAATAGCCCTGGTTGCAGCACTTCCGGCACCATTACGGATACTTCGTGCGCCTTGTAATGCGAAAATGGATTCGAATTACAGACTACCTTATTACGTCATATTAAGACGCGTATGTAAATAAGCCGCATTAACTTAAGCCGCGCTTTAATTGAGCCGTACTTGTAAAAAAATAGCATTTTAGGGGTTTTTAATTAGGCCGCAGGAGTGAACGGACAGTTTGAGATATCATGCTTTTTAAAAATGCTATTTTCTCCTCAACCCCACTTCTTAGATCTATGCAAATGGATCTAATGACAGTTCCTCTTCTCTCCTTGCTTTTCTTATAATAAATTAAGCCGCGTTTTTAATTAGGCCGCATTTTTGAGGGTGCAGCCTATTTAAGTACGCGGCTTAATTTGACGTATTAAGGTAAATGAAAGGTTGGAGAGTAAAGGACTGGCGAAGTTGTCGTACCTAAGAATTTTAGGTGGTTGCCTTAGTATCAGCGCCAGCAGAATTTTTCAAGCAGCAAGGGATAAAGAGAGCTAGTGTATCGCCAACATCTCAGTGAGATGGAGCCCGTAAAGGGGAAGAAAGGTGATACCACACCCTGACATTAGTATTGAAAATTTAGGGAACAATGTTTTTTTTCAACTCAACTACCTTTATTGGTACTTTTGCAGTACTATTTCGGCTATTTTCTTCTTGCAAAGTAAACGGAACAGCTGTGTTTATTACAAATGAATGTTTATAAAATCAAAACTAACCACAACAAATGCGAAGAAAAACAAACGACGAAAATAAACAAACAACATGGATTCGTTCAGCTCACATACAATCGACAGCTAAAAATATGCCATGAACAACAACAATAACAATGATAATAAATTGAAATCATAAATAATATTATTAACACCCAATGTGATAAACTTGTACTAGACTTTTATGAAAGGATAGTATTTTTAATAAGATAAGTAATCATGCTGATCATAATAATAACATGATAGAATGATAACAATGATATTTATATGAAATATGGTATTTTCCTAGTTTTGATTACATTATAACTTAACACTTGTAATACAATCATATCTGTTAGTATCGTACATTTACAAAAGGTTAAGAAAATAATGATAATAATAATACCAATGGTAGTATTGATAGAAATTTGCAATAATAAGACCATGAGAAGAATGCGTCGATACCTATGAGTACAGGTTTGAACAATTTAGGAATTTCAGGGCCTATTAATATCAAAGTAACGTTTGTCTCTTAAATAAACGTCCCGCATGCAAAACATTTAATAAGGACTTCTGATTAAGAATGCGAAACTACTGGTCAACTATACTCAGAAAACAGATCAAGTTTCATGTACATGATGTATATTTTAACTCCAATGAAAAACGATAACAAATCTAAAACAATCGATCAGATAGCGATCGTCTATACTCTTAATTCTATACTCTTATTCAAACTCTGAAACTCTTAAAATCCAACTTCGACTCAATTCTGCAAGTACAAGCCCTAAAAGTTATTATTAGGTAGTCTCTCTGGGTTAGTCACCTGACTAGACCCAGTCTATTTCCGATCACATTCTGTACTCTTATTGATTCTAGTTTAGGGGCTTCTCATGCCCTGTAGAGGAAACTATCCCTGGAGTGTTTTCAGGAGTAGTCTTTTGCTCCCTCATCGATCCGTCGCAGTGGCGGACACTTGGTGGCGAGAAGGCATATTTTACCTTCCCTGAAAGGAAAGGTATACACAAAAAGTTATCAAACCAGAGGCAAGGTCTCCAGAACAAACAATTAAATACTATTGCAGTAATTAGTTTCTCTCTCTTTAAAGTGGACTACTAATCTTCTTTATTCCAAATAAAAATGATGGGAGACGACCGGAACACTTCGCCTCGCATTTTGCATTTACTTTGTAACAGGAGAAACCACGCAGCCAATCGAATTCAAAAGGAAACCACTTCCATCCACTCGATCCTTCCAAGCCAGCTAACGACGATACTGTTAGCTGGGAAAATTTTGAATTTTTACAGTCCCCAGAAGGCTCGAAATCGCATTTGAGAGACTTGCACTTCTAGTCGTTTTCGTCTAGTGAATTGAAACACACAAGTAATTCATATTTAATGCCGGTAATGATTTTCTTTTTTGAGGGGGGAGGAGAGGAAACTTATACTTATTGGGCGGGCACAATGTCGAAGTCAGTGATAGAAAATGGTAGTGTAGCGAAGGCGTTTTATTGCTAATAGTCATTTTAGTTATATATATATATATATATATATATATATATACATACAGAGTTTGTTTTAAAAAACAATTTTTTTGTTCATAACGATAACATTTATAAGCAGATAAGAGGAACGGCAATCGGGAC
>JAAAKM020002524.1:1796-13343 GCA_010016025.2 Alatinidae sp. Z8VKAUB7J3 | reverse complement strand
ACAGCCTAAAATTAGTTGAAGCATCCTAGCTAACTCTGCAGGATTTGCCTTTTCAGCTGTAAAGAAGAACAGGAAAAGTTTCAATGCAATTTAGCTAACTTATTATGTCTGAGACTTTGACCACCTTATTGATCTACAGTGAAATCCCAGATAGAAGACCCACTGTAAGGTAATCAAAACATCTTTCCACACATAAGGCCCCCAAATATAAGCCCAGGACTTACATTTGGGACTCTGTGTATTGGATCAGAAGTTGGTAGTGCAGAAGGCAGTGATACTGAATGAACATTGACAGAGTATATATAGAGCCTTTGTATTTACTTTCATTCCCTTGTGAGATTTTATGCACTAAATGTTGTCATGAGTCTTTCTGATTACAAGTCACCTGTTAACCCAAAGACCCTCTGAATATAAGCCACCCTATACTGTATGGTACGGTATAGATACGGTATATAACCCCCCAAATATAGGCCCACCAAAAATGCTTACAAACCTCAATAAGCCCTGGGCTTATATTTGGGATTTTACAGTATAGGAATAATTCACGACTGGATTTTAATGGCGTGGTGAATGGTAATAGTGACCAACATTGACAAAAAAGCTATGACACAACTAAATTTTGATACATTTTAGCAGGCCAGTAGCCAGCCACAACTGTTGAATTGGGAGGGGGGAATTAATTAGTTCATAAATCTGAAAATTTTAATTAACTAGTTATTATCATAATCATGGATCGTGCATGATAATGTCTGAGAACATTGATGTTAAAAGATTCATATTCCATAATCAACACCATTAACAAATTCACTGATAATAATATAATTGGAAAAGTAATTTTGCAATATCTGCACCAGGGCACAATTTCTCAGAGAAGGAATGGGCCCCTAATGCCCCTACCTCTACGGTAAAAATATATAAAATTTTTAACTGCCATAAAATTTTAATGCCTTAAGTCTTATTTTGAATCCCATTGATGACATTGGTATTTTATCTTAAAGTTTGTCAAAGATATAACATCATTATAGCACATAACATATAACAAAACTGGACTTGGCGCACATTATTTTCATGTAGTCTAAGATAAATAAAATCACAGCAGCAATCACTAATAAGTGCCAAATATTACTGCAATAATCAAATAATCTAAATATACCAACCTATTTCCGCAACATCAGGATAATTGAATGCACTAAGATCTTGATTCAGGACCTGAGCATTAAAAATACCAATAGAGACAAAGAAAAATAAATATATATTTGGTATATACATCAAAATCCAGTTACAACAATTTTGAATTTAAGTCCAAGCAAAACCAGGTTTTAAACTTTTCCTGTGTTCAAAGCAGGTACAACAACTGATTAATTGGATTTTAAAGCAAATCATTTACCACTAACATCAAAATAGTTTAAACCATTATGGTCCTGGAATGGTTATATAGCAGGGGGAAGCCATCAAATTTTTAATTTAACAGTGATACCAAAATGAATAACATAAGTACATACATGAGAATGATTATACATATAAACCACGGCACCCTTCAACATCAGTCCCCCTATCTGTCACCTGGTCCCCCTCCATATGGGCTTCTCCCCTCATCTCACTTGAAGGAAACCCCCCCAGTCCATTAAGTTAAAATTGCTTTACCTAAGAAACTGACTTGAGTTATATTTGAAATAAAAGACAGACTAAAACTGTCAAAAGAAAGTAATAGTTGACAGTGCTATGTAACTGTTTGGAAATGGCCAGATTGTAGGCCATGTAAAAAGGAACAACAAAAGCCCAGAGCAGACCACTGGAATCTACTACCGTATGACCACTAAAGACACAATGCTATCTTAATACCCTATCTACTTGTAAGTAGAGACAAAAATAAATTTCTTCCTGACAAAAATTAAGGTTCACTTAAGAACATTCTTGATTTCATTCTGCTATGTTTATTTCTTACCTTGTATGCTATATAAAGTTCCCAATACTGCTATAAATGTTCAATGTTATATATTACCTTGTATTAGATAAACTATATACCAAAGATTTGTGCAATAAAATATTGCTAACTATCATAAACCTAATGGATTATTTAAGGTTTTTGTTTCAAAAATTTTACAATCTTATGTGATCCTACTTCTAAGATAAGATGGGTAATCCAATTATTATTTAGGTTTCATGGTTAAGTAATTTGTGTTTTATTTTCCAAAAACCTATCACTGGAAATGTGGTCTCACTATTTATGAGACTGTATTCTTGAGAAAAGCATTGAGGGGTGTCAAGCCAACATTTTTAACTATCAAGCCCAACTGTTTTGTTAATGAATGCTTAACTAATACCAACAACCACTACTTTTCAGTAAATGACTGATGAATAAAAACTGGTTACATATACCAGGACTTAACAAGTTAGCAATGTTTACTTCTTTCCTGTTCTATATATTTCATACTATGGGTGTAAACAATGAACTATATATATGATTGATGGCTACGTACCTCAGAGTAATAATCGAGGACACCTTTCAGTACCTTTTTCAGATTGCTTAGCTAGTGAGAAGACAAGAAAGGCCACTTCAGTCATAGTTATATAATTCATAAACGTATAATCTCTGTCATTGATGACATTAAAAATGTTTTTTCCACGACACATGGTGGACTTTCACTCCATCAGTACAAACTAATATAAAATAAAGACAGTACTGCATATCAATATATAAGTTGGCAAGGAAACAGAGCAACAGCAAAAATGCTGTATGAGTGAATGCATGAATGTAATTTTTCATTCTTGGGATCAAATGATATCAATTTTTTGGCTGACACTTCCACCAATACCATTAATGACATGTTACACTGGTATCAAACAGGTACTAAGACTGCTACTAACAACATGGTATTACCAGTTGGCACATTTTTCATTAAGATTTACAAAGAGTAACTTCCATAGTATCTAATAAATGTAGATACCATCATGTATATATAAACATGGGTCCTCAACCAAAGCATATATAATTCATGTATACTGTCTCTAAATACAGTTAACATAGTTTGCACCCCCACGGCAGATGGGAGGGGGGGGAAAGCATTTTCAAAAAATTTTGTCTGGGGGTTGGCTTGAATCCCATTTACAGGTGGGGGTTGGCCTCTAAGGTGGGGTTGATATTTGCAGGTGGGGGTTGTAAAACAGTCTGAATTAAATTTTGTACATGATGGTATCCACTTAAAATTAAAAGTTGTATTAGTGATTCTGGTTCACCTAACTTAAGAAGAATTTTCCCTCTAGAGGGTGGACGTTAGGGTGTTTTTCCTCAAGGAAGTGGCATTGTGTAACGTTTCAAGTGATTAATTATTTCAATGGAAGAACTCTAAATTAGTGCTCCGTTTGTATTTACATTGTTGGTGGGAAGTGGCAATTTGAACTTTTGTAAATTTATGCAAAAAAAATGTCCAGCTGGGGGTTGGCCTTTAGAGTTCTAGGTGGGGGTTGTCTTTGTGTAGGTGGGGGTTGATTTTTCTAGATGGGGTCCAGGCCCCCTTGCGAACTATGGTTAAGATTTAGATTGATAGTAATGCCTAATGAAGATTCATGACTACAATTCAGTCAGCACCTAATTGGAAAGACCTTTACTTATACAGTTCATTCAAGACTTTCTGGATGACCACATGGTCTTCTCCTTAGAATATCTAATTTGCAAACAATTTAGAGAGGGTCAATACACTAGGTGGTCAAACCACCAAGATGATAACTTGGATCTATAAATATTTATAAAGTAATGTTTATTGTGACAAATGGGAGCAAGCTTGACATATCAACATAGATTTATATAAACAACAACTGAATAAATACCAATGCTTACTTCAAAATAGTTAGTACATGCATAACCTTATACATATATTAAGTTCACATACCTTAAGCCTATAATTTTCTGCAACATCCCTTTTAATTTTTGACATCCAGTCTGGGTCAAACCATTCTGGTGCACTGAAATGTAAATTGTCAATATGAAGTAATGCAACATCTCTCAACTTAATGATGTACAATAAAAAAGATAAACATATAATAGATTTCCCAAGTCTGAGATATATGACATGAGTATTAATAACAGTATCAGATCTTTTCAAGAGTCAAGTGGATACACTGTCCAACATGTACATTTTCTATATACATATATTCTAACTTTATATCTAACTATATATAGATATAGATATATAGATATATATATATAATTCTCGAAGAGTGGAGCATTACCACAATGGCTTGTGATTTAAGAGCGCTGACCAGATTTGAACCAACGACCTCTTGGTTACTAAATCAACACATCAACCACATGGCCATCAGGCCCAAAAGCTAAGGTGGAGATTTTTCATGTCAATCTTTCGTGAATTCCCCAATTAGTCATATACTCCACAATCTTGGTAAATCTTATAAATGCTGCCTCTCAGGTTGTCAATAATTTAATTAAACACCTAATCATTAATTAAAAGTATTTTTGCAAGGGATAAACTACAAGGCAAAGATATGACTTACATACAATAAAGCACTTTCATGTTTGAGAAGTTGTCTATTAACACCCATAGGCCCTGCAGATCCCGAGTGGAACAACACATCACCTTAATAGGCACACATCATATAGGATACTCTAAAATGCATCTCAATGATACTTACATCTGTGTTAAAGTTTCTGCCATAGCAACACCATCTGATAAACTCATTGGTGAAGAGTGACCACCTTCAATTCCTGGAAATGTGCCCAGCTGCAAAATACAAAATGTTCTACTATATATAAAGTTTATATACACTACTAGTTAATTCAAATTTTAAAATACTAAATTCAACACATCCTTTTACCAAAACTTGTGATATGGATACAAATTTAACTTCAATTTAGTTTAAACAAGTGTAACTCTGATTACAAGAAGTTCATGCTCCTTTACCATGGATTAATCATTTGGCATTATTGAGAGACTTGGTATAATTTGTATACATATATGACTTGTTGTAAACTGGACAGTGCAGTTGTTTTCCACTAGCATGCCTTTTTGGTTGGCTGCATTTACATACAATACAAAATTAAGATTGCAAACTTGGAAAGTGAATATGTCAATTGCAAAATTGCAATCTGGCCTCCTTTCATTTCTGATGAGCCAATATCAGGTATGAAAGGAGGTCTGATTGCAATTTTGCCACAATTTTGTTGAAAATCACTTAAATACAATAGCTTATATTGACAAGGATGTGTATAGCGATCCATTTTGAATTGAACTCGGCAATAACATACTATTGCACTTCATATAGCTTAAAACATTGAAATATCAGAGTCCAGAAAAGCATAACTCTGTTAATACTATCATATAGGCCATAATGCAATCCCCGGTCTTTCAAATATTGTGTTCTTCCTGAAATTACAACTTTTCAAGAAGCTTTTTCTTATCAGCTATTCCAACAATTTTAGTTGAGCCTTCATTGTTTTAGAACCTCTTCGATCTCCACCAGCTAGTTTTAGTCTTCACTTTCCTATTTCTTATGGTTAACCCTGAGAATTTTATTCATTCTCTTGTAAAACCACACATCTGTGGCCTTTAGACTCCTCCCCTTTTCTTGCAAGGTCATTCATCTTTTATTCTGTTTCTGTTAACTTTAAGGTTTCAAAAACTGGTACATACATGCAAATTGAAATCTTGCTCTCTTAAAAGGAGACAAAGGCTCCACAATGGAATTTCATGAATGGCTAGGAGGCTCGACTAACACTGCATTCACATGTGTACTGCAATGTTAAAGGGCAGCATAGATTTGCATTCTCTTGCATTATTTGCAACTTTATATGGAGGAACTAGACCACTATACTATGCACGTAAACAAAATGCAGCATATCTTGACATAAACTATGCTTTATCAGAAACCTGAGTGGTGAGGTAGTCAAATATTTATACGAGACTACTGGGATGGAAACCACTTCATAACTCTCAAATGGGCTCAAATTTCACTGACAGATTGTTCTGCATATAAACTGGTCTTTTCTTGTTTACTATGCCATTGTCTCTTAAATGAAAGTGCATATATATTTTTCGTTTGGTACCCGTGCAATTTTCTATTGCAAACTCTAATTGCCTGAAAAAATGACACCACTTTCAAAATCATTAGTGTATACGTGTGCATAGTTCTTTTCCCTTGGGTAGTGTCAATATTTACAGTTACACGCAAATTACAGTTCGGATTATTACATCAAACAAGCTATTTTGTGTTCCTTATTGATATGAGTACATACTGTGAACATGCTAAGGATTATAAGAAATAATATCAAAACAAAGTGTAAACGTTGGCTAAACCTGTAGGCCTAGGCTATAAGGTTACTGTTTGTTACGTTGTTACAATCTGGTCTAATTCCATACTACCGAATGACAGTTACCTATAACTTAGATATCGATGATAGTAGCAATAAAATGTGCACAATATGTTGTGGTTATCCATAACGTCAATATCCTACCGACAAAATTAGAAACTGTAAGCACCAGTATGAGAAATAATATCTAGACCTTCTTACCCAAAGAATAAGATGGCTGCATAGCTCCTCCGACTCCATTTTACGTCCTTTGCCTTTTCCAGTCAACGTCAAACGTATTATTTTGTGCTTATATCTGTTAATGGGAGATAAAAGTCTAGTCGATCTTCTCTACGATCACGTCAGGTCAAGAGCTGATAACAGCTCCTCTTCAACTTCTCGATAAGGTATCTCCTGATTATTAACGATGAACTGACTTCGTTCGCTGTCACTGGTCTATAATGACACTGATGTACTACAAGTCGACTCCTAGTATGCCAGTAGTTTCAATTTCCTACCAAACATTAAATTTCTTCTGGCAGTGGCCAGCCTGTTTCTCAGCAACGAAGATCAGTTCCTGAATCCAAATTATATCTCCTTTACGCTTGAAGTGGCGTACAACAAAGACGGATTAGAGACTTAAATTTAATAAAAGATATTTACAACACTTCTCATCGTATTAAATGACAACAGAATCCCAAGTATGACTTGATAGCCCGGTGTTTCGCACGAGTAAATTCCGAGTATTGGTCGACTAACTCTTTAGATTCATCTAACTTCAGTTCAACTAACACGTCGGAATCTCAAATTTTGTTGATCGTTGAGCTGGAAGGTATGAAACGGGCATTGATTTCAACATGGTAGCTTTACGGTTGACCAGATCGGTGCTGGGCGTACCCACTCGCAACGTATCATTGACTTGATTCCTATAGTCATCCTACGGTTATTGTACTCCTACAAAAAGCAGGCAGAAGAAATTATCAGGTAGATAGTTTCATTTAATTGAGAGATTCTTCTTGTGATGGAAGAAGAGACTTTGCCTGCCGACACGACTCATGTATGCCTATATAATTTTTAAAAGGAAGCAAATTGTCACCATCACATTTAGTTCAAAATATTTCAAAAATCCTAGAAAGCTACCTTACCTAAAGGGCTTTTCACAACTTTTGTATGTTTCAAAATTCATTTTACCATTAAAAGAACAAAATCAAATTGATGTTTTGTCACAGATTGATACAAAATATCTCTAAATTCTTTCTAAAGGGTAAGGAATTCATCCAGACAGTTCTGTGTCACAATTATTACTGTTAACTATTTTGCAGTTTATATAGCCGCGACTGTGTTGTGCAGTGCCGTAGACAGACTCTAAAGGGTATGCTTACTACCTATGATCACATTTTTAGGGCATGCTTCAAAAATCTAAGGCGTACGGACAAGCCTGTTCACCAATTAACGTAATTTTTATGTAACCCCTTCTGGAAAATCGGTAAACCCATTTAAGTTTGGTGTGACATTTGTCGATATATCTCTGCAACTTGGAATAATTTTAGAATCATTTTAAGAGTCCTAACATGAAGGACAAGATATAAACTGATCTAGGTGTGCAGATTTGATATCTTGGAGAAAATATGAGGAGCAGGGTATTCAAAAAGTGTGAGAAATACACTGACACATTTCAAACTCTAGAACAGACGACCATGAGCCAGGGGATGCTATTTTACTTTGAAGTCCACTTCTAGAGGATGCTAAGCATACCAAGCATCCCCGCTGGCTACGGTACTGGTGTTGTGATTATTGTAATTACGAAAGTAGGTGTGATCACATGATTGGGTAGCAAGTCTTTCATCCAAGTAACCCGACGCTTTAGCCAATACCACTGTGTGAACAGTACTCGATCTGTTTTCCCTCTATTCAACTACAACTTTTTGTAACTAACAGAAATTTTGACTGGAGATCTTTCTTTTTATTTGTTCATAAACCCAAGTAGCACGTGATGTTATTTTTGTTCTTGTGACAGCCATCGTTTTTACGTAGTTTGTGTCTGATTTTATTAGAAAAGCCATATGTTGTTATTGTGGATTGTTCATACGACATTCAATGTATATACATAAAGTGCTCCATTTCATGTTTTGTCTGTTTCTTTGTGTATGCGATGTTGGGTGATGATAAGAGGTAAAAGACTCAATATTTCTGTTTACCATTCAGCGATACAGGCCCTGAATTCGTTGCACTGGAAGAAAGAGAAGGCGTGGAACTTATTTCGTCGATTTCTTTCCTTTGATTAGAACATGTTTAAGAATTGGCCCTCAGACTTGTATTGTTCTTAAATTTTTCATACTTTTTCACCAATCTTAGCGTAAATGTTTTTCTTAAGCTTTTCACTAGCGATTCAACATAAATATGTTCGCCGCTTCGTCACCGCTGAGCTTCGACGGGAAGGTGAAACTAAACTGTCAACAGTGGCGTCTAGAATTGCCGCTCTATATGCCACAGAAAGGCAACGAAAAGCATTACAAAGTCTTAAACGTTTTAGTCTGCGTCAGAAAAGTAAAAGCGTATTGTAAACGTTTAGATTTAGAAACAATACGAAACATAGTTGCAATTATAACGCCTTTTGCAATCTATGAATTATGGGTTTTCATTCACTAAGCAAGGTCGAAACATTCTAGAGCACAGCCCATACCGTGAATGCGCCCGAAAATTACCAACGGACCTTAAAGTTTAACATATCAAGCCGCTTAAACGTTGCAAATGTGAGCCTGTCACTTTACACACAATATGGTACCCTCGCGTTAACCTCCCGTTACCCCTTTTAACCCAGCTCTATCTACTCTAGAATTTCGTGTATTGTATATCTATCCGATTCACGTCACACTACCGTTTGTTATTGCTGTCCAGTTTGGTATGCGTATCGAGTTTATGCATCATTCTGCGTCTGTCAGCTTATTTAGATTCACTGCACATCAGCTTTCATTGTAGTATATTGCCATACGTAACTTGTTTACTAGTGATTCTGTGTCCCATATTGACGTGTTATGTACAACTTTAGCTACTACTGGCACAGTATTTTAAGTTTCTTAATCCAACAGCATACTTATTGTGACTTTGTACGTATAAGCGTGTTTTGCGAAGTTCTAGTTAGTCGAATACACTGATTACCATCAGATACGCTGCTTCGCCTTGTATACGATTCGCCGTTTTTCTTCGTCACTGTTGCTAGAATAAATTCGTTATCCTGCCACTGACTGTAAACAAAATGTGTTCCATCAATTGAAGTCTGCGAATAGCGCCCCTGCCGCAAGCCACCCCTTACATTTGGCGTCAGAAGTGATTTTCGTATAAATTCGTTGCAAAATGCTTCCTTACCTTCCTCCATTACTGGGACCAGTGCGCGGTGAAAGCTTTTTCGTAAAATTCATCTGTAAACAATTTGTTAGTACAGCCACCCGCCCCACCCTATGGCAGCCAATCTTGTACTTTTACTCTCATGTTATTAAGGAACTTTATCCACAGTTTTCTTCCGCCCAGTCTGCTTTCCATCTTGTCTATGATTATGTTTCTTTTCAGCCTACCTTCTCTAATTTTACCTACATAAACCGTGTCTTCATCTGGCTGAATCTGTCTTTTCTCTTTCCAACTTTGATCTTTTAAATACACCTTTGACTTTCACTTCTTTTTTGTTATCTATGCAACTTTCAGGTTCCCCTTCCAAGATCGCTATTCAATCGCTTACAATCTCTTTATCATGCCTTGCTGTTGGCCAACGTTTCCGAGTCATACGTTGAAATCATACATAACATTCGTCTAATCGATAAAATAAAATATTCGACTAATCTATTCAACTGAATTCTATTCTATTAATCTAATCAACCAGGTATAACATTCGACCAATAGCTAACAAAAAGTTCTTAAGGTGATAACAATAAACAGAGGAAGATTGTGTTTTTTCATATTTGATACAAGCGCGGTCATCGGCAAGATTTCCTTTTACTTCAAAACTTCAATACGTGTTACATCGTTGACAATGTTGGCGTTGTATTATTTTTTTTTGAATTTTTTTCAGAAAATAGGAATGTGACCACAGGTTAACAGAAAATTATTCAAATGTTCGATCCTAACAATTGTCTACTTTCTATGTTTGGTAATTTAGTTTTCAGAAACAGGAAGTGTATCAAAATTCGCGCAGTACTATTTTCGCGCACTACTAGAAGCGCGAATTTAAATCCTGCCCGAATATTTGTTGGCGTGAAAAGGTCCAAAATTAAAATCGAATCCTGTAACTCTACAAGTTTTCAAGGGACTATTCACATAGTTCGTATGCAAATAGTAAAGTTCCCCGCTTATTGTGAGAATGGCACAGAATCCATTGTAAATCCGGCTTTATGCGTTATTCCAAAGAACAAGTAAGGACTTCGCGAATTATTATTCAATGGTTACTTGACCGGCCATTTAAGGTCTGCCAAATAATCAATGACTAACAGAAAAATGACCGGGTACTACATTGATAAATCCCACTGTACGGGGTGTTTTGCGGCAGGGGAGCTCGACATAGACTGGAAATGATTGACGACAATTTGTTTACTACGCTCAGCGTCGGGAACATGCATTGATTCCAGAAATGTCAAGGAAACAAACGGCCAAGCAACTTATCTGATCATAATCAGCATATTCAACTAACTGGAACTTGGCACAATACGATTACATATACCAAGTCACAATAAATACAATATTAGATTAAGATAGGATAGCTATGTGCCAGCAGAGGTCCAGTTGTAAATCATACGTCAAGAGGGGTCATGAAATCGCCAGTAAACAAGTTACTTGCACTTGTACAGAATTTACTACCATGGAAGCAAATCTGCACTATACACTACCAAATTAACAGACGGAAAATGATGCCCAAAATCGATATGCATAACAATCTTGACTAAAATATAAAAACGGCAGTATGAAGTAAATAGGATACAGATACAATACACGAAATTATAGAGTAAGCTAAAGCTGGGTCAAGCGAGGTAACGGGGGTATCGTATTGTCACACCGCCATAAATTTACAAAACTTTATCTTCATCATCGCTTACAAGACCTTCTGTTTGCGAGATTTTGATTTCCAAAGAAAAAGCTTTTCCAAAAACTCCTCTTATCTTTTTAAACTCGCTGTCAGGAGTGTCTACTTTTAGTATCGTAAGCGTGATTGGAATATCCAATCCTCCCTGGGGTATTGAGGATCTTCGATACTCATGATC
>JAAAKM020002521.1:0-13344 GCA_010016025.2 Alatinidae sp. Z8VKAUB7J3 | reverse complement strand
GGAAGAAACTGTCGCGAAAGTCGCGAGATTTCTCTCGCGACAGTTTCTTCCCGCGACAGTTTCTTCCTTTAAAGTATTTTCAAGAGGAATTGCTCTCTAGTGGTTTGTAACATGAGAAAAAAATTAGGTGAAATCTACTCAATACATCTCTAGGGGCTCGAAAAGTGTGTAATACTTTTGTGAAATCTATCCAGAATCTCTCTAAATAGATTGTAGAATGTGCAACACTTTTTAAACGCGTAAAGTTTCGATCCGATCCGACCACAACAAGCCTCACTATCCTGATACAAAGAAACGTTTTCACGTTGAAAATTTCCAAAACGCTTTGCTAAAACTTTCCCCTGTGCATGGTCGGACACGTTCCGCATCTTTGGTGTGGACGTCTATTTCCTACTTACTAAAATAAATGGTTATATCAAAACAAGACCCGCAGGCCTTGCCCATTTTTACCTGTGAACACCAGGGAATTTCCACTTACAGATTTTAACAGTGACCTTATGGCACACATTTTACTGTACATAAGAACATAGCAGAATTCGCACTCTTACCTCTATTAAATAGCAATTTGTTTCTTCTTGAATATTGCCAGTTCCTCATCCTTACGATTTTCATAGGGTCATCTCTATCATATTATCTTAATTGATTGTTATCACGTCAATTTTTAAACTATATTCAATGATGCTAACACACTCTATTTCTCTAGCTGCTACATTAGCTCCCAATTATCCACCGGTGGACATCGACATCCAGCACAACGCAATTGGAGACCAGCCTCTCTACGCCACGACTTGACTGAAGAGGGACTGCCATGCGGCACATATATTTGCATGCAATAGCTTAGCATTACGCATGCCTTAGTCTGGTACTTCATATGCCATTGCCTACCAACTCAAATGGCATACTCCAGTACTTAAAATGCCATACCCTGGCACTTGACATGCCACAGCCCAACAATTCGTATGCCACAGTGAAGTACTTTGCATACCATAGCAAAAGAATTCATATGGCACCTCCAATTACTTTGCCTGTCATATTCCAGTAATTCATATGCTATAGCCCCGTAGTTCGCATACCATGGCAGTGTACTTCGCATGCCAAGTCTGGCAAGTGACCTAACTTTTCAAACAACTGTTGTACAATGTAAAGTGCTGGTAGTCCCTGCCTTACCTGCTTCACTGATTTCTGTCTTTGCGTATATTGCTTCTTTGCCAGCGAGGCTGCAGCGCTTGCTTGGTGAATACGCTCTGAGTGAAAGGAAAAAAGGCAAATTCAAGACTAATGAGATTACATCTGGATCTATAAACTCTTCGGGGCTTCATGGGCCTGACGGAGTTTTACACTTTCAAAAAATCTAAAACAAACGTATTTGATTTACCTTACTCAAGTTAAATTGGAACCCTAGGCCTACGGGAGCTGGGGTGACTTTAACGAGAGCATGCTTTATTTTCCGCCATAGTAATATTTGGTGGACACTGCATGCTTCCTGATCTCTTTGATGCCAAGCCTCTCCGCGTCTCGTAACATACTCATGGAAGGATCGTCACCCAGTCAATAGATCTGGGGTAAGAATTGTCATGGGTCCCAGGTTGGAAAGCCAGGAATGTCATACATAAAATTTCACTTTCAAAATACAGTTTACTTGTTGGGTGGAAGTTTACGTGCATTTTCTAGTGCATTTCCCAGTGTTTGACCCCGCGCTTTCTCAAAATTCTCAAATGCTGAAGGCCGTTGCACTTGATGATACCAAACAGTAAGAAGTCAAAGCCACTTGAATCAGATCACTCTCAGCTTGCCGATACCATGTGAAATAAAAGGGTATCAGAGTATAAATTATCATACAGTGTGCATCGGTTGGGCAAGTTTAAAAGTGCCTTAATATGTTATCGGTGCCTTAATAATATAAAACCACATGCACAATAAAAGAAACATAGTTTAACAACTAGACCAAAACAATGATTTGAAGGCTATAGAAGAGCGTTTATGTGCCAATCGAGAAAACGTTGGCCTTCATTCGAATAACATGCCAACACGTTTTTCTCTATGGATGCAAAGAGTGCATCCTATCTCAAATCATTAGAGATAAATTCAAAGAACGCCTTCCCTTTCACATGCTATGGCATCATGTGGAATAGTGAAAACACAAAGCTACACAAAAAAATTTACATCGAACCATTGACACGCACAGCGATCTAACGGCAGCTCTATATAGAAGATATATCAGAGATCTATATAATTTGTGTTAAAGTCAATGACAAAATTAACGGAGAAGGCCATTAAACGTACGAAGGCTAAACGACGTTTAAACCTCACTACTTGGAAGGTAGCTGAACTTAGATCAAAACACATGCGAAATATTGCTGGAAAAAGTGACAAGTTCTGAGCCCCTACGCTCCATTTATGACCTGGGCTTGGTTCTACTCGCATCAATCTCTTGCTAATCATGTTCCACCATAAGAGACCAAGCAGCATCGCATTTAACAAAATATTTGACTATCTCGTTGTAGAACGCACTCCCTTTAAAATTCTCCTTGACTCTAAAATCGTTAGTAAAACTGCTTTATGAAAATGTTTAGACCAGTGACAAGTTTTGATATGTTTGTTTTTAGATTAGTTTGGAGAGAGAGATAAATGAAATTAGGGTGTAAATCGAAAACTGGCAGGGAATTGTATCACCTAAAAGGGTACATTAGCCCTGGAGATCACCTCGCTTCATTTCGAACACTATTGCTGGTCTAAACCCAAACTTGCCGTCATATCTATGCATCGTGACAGGCCATTAGTGTTTTTTAAAGATAGAAGCCAACTGGGCACAGTGGTGACAATTTTCATTAAAAAGGATTCGACAAAGAGTTTATGTTGGTTGGTTGCTGGTTGTACCTATGCAGATATTCTTTAAACGAAATCGATACATTTTCTTATTATTTTCGTTCCCTTACGGCTAATTTAAACGTTTTATCAAGGAATTAAAAAGTTAAATACGACGATATAGAGAGACATACGATGGGGACAAATTATAAGATACACGTATCAACTTAGTTGGAGAAGGACAAAAGTCATGATAAAGAGTACATTGGGGTGTCTATTGCGGGAAAAGATAATTTAAGGCAATCGTCTTCCTTTAAAGCAACGCCTTCTCGTGGCCTCACCTCTGGGCTTATTGCAGACGAAATGCCATGGCAGGTAACCCGCAAAGAGACATTGATCTTTTCTTTATAGAATTTTTGTATTGGGAAAACACTTTACACTGAACACCAATATTGTATTAAATCCACGGAACTAGACTAGAAGACCATATACACTGTGGCTTAAGATGGTTGTCGGTCACTTGACCTCGGACATAAGTTCATGTCCATAGCCAAGCCTCTCTTCCAAAATGACATTTAGTTTAAGGATACGACTCTGAAACTGATGCACACACTCAGTATATTGTAATGGGTCATTTGACCCTAAAAACACTACCACCCAAATACGAATCACTTGTAGTAAAATAATACTTATGGTACAAATGAACAGCTAGTAACTAGCTTGATCCTGATGTTCTTTGTGCACTGTCAAGTTGTCCAGCACTTTTTAAAGATTTGACGAACAAAACCACTCGCACGATAACGCCATGCTTATGTCAAACAACAGAGTAAACAAAGCTCCTTAGGACTAAGAATTCGAAGAAAACTGAGATGTAAACGGATTGTCATCCACGAATGCCAACTGTTCCGATTCTTCATGCTCTCCCTGGGAGTACTTGGTCAGGGGACTTTCCTATTTATCTGCATGGAGTTCTTGTTTTAATGTCATATGGATTAGCATGATGTTTTCTGTTATGAAATGTTTCGTATTTAAATCAAAATGACGAGAATCTTGAAGGTTATTCCCATTCACAGTATGAGTAAGAGCACGAGATGACCCAAAAATCGATTTCAAAATTTAACATCAAGGTTAAAAAACGGTCACTGGTCACAATCTTAGGAACATGTCGTCGCTATCAAGAGCTGTTGGCATCTTCTTACTTAATTTTGTGCCTAGTCTTGTGACTTTCTTGATTACTATGGGTGAAGACTTATATTCAATGTGTTATGCGTCTGCCTTTATGAAATTTGCCAACTTAATCATAACAACTTCGTAGCTATACTTTTCCTATATCATAAATTTCCTACGTTCTTGCCATTCCTTGCCGCAACACCATTTTTCTCCTACTACTGCAATCTTTTCAAGGATCCAGTATTTGGTTCTGTGAGTTAAAGAGCTAATACGACTTAATTTTCTTCGTAGCTGCAGCTCCGAGTCTTTTGAAAGGGTTGCTAATCAATTTTCTTCAGGGATCGGCCTGACCGCCATAGAGAAGAATACTAAATCAGAATAATTTCTGTTAGCCTTAATACAATCGTTAGCTGCGTGTATGATTATCTTGTATTGCTTTACTTCTATCACGAATGTTCTTAATATCAGTTACTACGTATCACAACAAACTTTAAGTTTTCAACATGGTTAATTGACTTACGGCTCAGTTTAACAGAACCGAGGTTCATGTGTTCTGCGCCACATACTAATACGCCTATTTGTTGACATTGATCTTTGCTACTTGTTTAAATTGGGCACGCCCGCATTTCTACGCCATGCTTTGTAACTAATCATGGGACATTACGACAAGCACTAAATCACAAGGTCTTTTTGAATTTGGTACTACACTTCGACTGCTTTCGCAGCCAGTCCTGTCTCTTTTGGAGTAAAATAGAATTGCATTTAAAGAAAAATGCTGGTTAATTCCTCCCAATAAAACCGTCAGTTAAACGCTGTATAGTCATACCACGGGCATTTGAACCGAAAGTATAATGGTACAATAGGACAGACATATGCCCAGCATTTGAATTGCTTGTAAACCGGGTAGGGTATGTCAGCCACTTGGTTGGGCTGTAAAACAGCTAGGTTTGCCATACGCCCAGCTTTCGGAAAGGTAGTTTAACGGCTAGGCTGGGTATCCGTGCGGCATTTGCACAGAATCCATGTTGGCCTAGGTAGATACAAATCTGGTCTTTGTTTGCCGTCAAGTACAACGTCTAGACGAGCCTTCATTTCTCCTCCTTTCTATGACTTCCTCGTAGACCACTATTACGTTGATCTTAAGATAGACCGATTTGTTTCTCTCAGCACTGTTCTTCAAACGACAAAGTTCAAGTTACCATAAAATAAACTCTCAGCTTTTCCGTCTAGTTTCATAATTTCCAATTCTCGGGATATTACTGAGTTTGTTTTTACTTCCACATACACGTAAGATGAAACAACATGGTCTAAGGGCTTTCGCCTTTATCTATGACGTGGCTTTTGAAGTGGGCATTGATACTTCGTTCTACGCTGGTCGTTGAGCAACTCCTTTTTGCTGCGCTGTCATCAGAGGCACCACTTAAAAGCTTTTATATTGTTTGGCATTCCTCACTGTTATCTGATTCTCTTAACTGGTCCCATCCTCTCCATATCGGGCCAATCGTACTATGCACAATTCATCTTATATACGTTATTAATAAGAAGACAGATTCGCGAAAAGCTAAGTACTGCCGAGTCAACTCAAGCATAAACCCCCCCAACACAAAGCAAAGTAAAGCAAATCAATGAGAAGGGGTGAAAAGCAAAGCAAAGAGAAAGAAAGGGAAGCAAAGCAAAGACAAGACAAGTAAAGCAGGCCAAGGGCAGACAAAGAAAAGTAGAGATCAGTAAAGCAAAGGGAAAAAAGCAAAGCAAAGGGATGGAAAGCAAAGCAAAACAAAGGACGGGAATGAAAAACAAAGGAAAGGGAAGAAAAGGAAAGGAAAGTGAAGGAAAGCATAGCAGAAAGAAGCAAAACAATGCAACGCTAAGGAAAAGAAATCAAAGCAAAGGAAGAGAAGCACAGAAAAAAGCAAAGCGAAGTACAGAGAAAGCAATGGATTGTAAAGCAGAGTAAGCAAACACCCGGAGGTTTTATCGAACTTCTGAACAGGTTTTATCCAAACGTCTAAAGACTTCACTGAAAGGTAGTTTAAAATTATTGGTTTTCCTTCCGGCGACCTCGATGACAAAGTTCACCTACCGAACTCTCCCTCTGTACGATTCCTGTGCAGGTATATCCACACTTTTCTGGTGATGTCATACTTGACGCATGGGTCACGTTCTGCATGAAGACGATCCAAAGCACCACTGACAACTGTGTGAATCTATAGTCCATGGGGATAGGAACAACAAAACATTGAAAAGCGATGTAAACTATTTTGGAATTGTTACTAAAACGATGTACAACAGGACTTATAGGTGGGGTTATCTTTAACAACCTGGGTGGTACGAGGTTCAAATATGTTGTTATCAGTAGATATGTGTTGGATGTTAACATAGCATAAAACGGCATGTAAAGGAAAACATAAATCACAACCGTGAGTATCGTAAGTAATGTAACAAAGGTGGAGACGAGTTAAGAACTTATGTAGAAAAGTATTATAATTTTACGTACAAGTCGAGACAAAGATTTCAATTGCCGCCTGGTATTGACAACAGCAAGCGCACCTTTTTTTGTAACGGCCGACGGTTTATGAGATGCTTGAACATTTGCAAATATGTAATGTGACACTGGTTTTGAGGTCTTTGTCCGTAGTGTACGGCAAAGTTCAGACGATCCACAATGTCCTCCTTGTGAGAGTATAAACGAATGATCGCGGAATAGGGTAAGGTCGAGGCAGGTACTCTACTTGACTTGCACAAATATTTGATTGTAGAGCAGTCTACGTGGCCCAGGAGATTTCACAAGAGATGGTAGTATACAAGAGAACATAAGTGTGAAGTAATAATATTGCAAAAATCAGCCTAGACATTTAGTCGAATTTTGAAAGGACATCTTGAACAAACATTGAGGTACGGCCTTTCAAAGTTCGAATAGTTCCCATTAAAATTTGTTATTTAAACTCGTTAAAAAAATTATGAATTAAGCAAATTAAATTTACAAGGTTTTCATAGGATTAATTGCAGAGTGAACTGTCCTTTACTCGTAGACGGAATGAGTCTTAAACGTGATATTTTGTTCAGGGACATCTGGGTGCAACTGCCATGTGGCAACTGTCATGTGGCAAGAAATACGCAAGAGAGAAAAAATCATTGTGATGTCATCGTGAGTATTGTATGCAAGTGCGACAGGAAAATGTTTCGTTCTTTTTAACGACTTCTTCTGGTTTTCATTTGAGTAAAATAAGTAAATCGCTTCAGGCACCAACGTTGAAAGATATCGTTATTTTAACACGAAACATGAAACATCATGGTGGCATTCTGCGGCAAGAACACAGAGAAAGGTGTATACGATAAACATTAAAACATTAACTTATCCTTAAATTTACAAGAAGGAGGGGGGGAGGGTAAAATGGTATTACAAAGTAGGTGGTCAATGACTAAAAGTACATAAAGTATACGGAACGAAAGAATAACACCTCAAAAATAGTCATCGATAGGTATGATACCTGGGAAACTTCTACGTTGGGGCTGACTGGTTGCCTAAGCAGCAACAAACACTGAACAATTAAACAGAGTATTGTGAATAGCTGTTGTTATTTACGTAGCTTACTGATCTTATGTATAAACTTAAGAATTTAATCATGAACTGGTTTTAAATCCTTGGCAGTATTGGCGATTTAGTCATGTCACAGTTCAGTCCGTCGCTTGACTTCCTTACCTGCGCGTCCGATGCATCTGGATTGATAAACTGCGAATCTTTCAACAGCCCACACACCTACGAGAGATTACAAGTAGATATCAAACATCGGAGGCTCAGTACCTCTAAATATAACTGTTTAAAATTACAAGTGCTAAGGTGAATATTCACTAACAAAGGTGGTCACTAACACATTTGACGGGTCACTGCGACAAAATTCGTCCTTGAAAAAGTCGTGATGTTAACAGAATTCTCACTTAAAATGCTTTAGTAAGAACTCTGCACTGAATTTGTAGCCTTCTTCTTGTAGAAGTATTCTTAGTGCCTAGGTAAATCATTCATCCAAAGCATGTAAAATACGTATGATTACATTGAAGGGTAGTTCGTAATAACTGGTTTTGTAACATTAACTGGCAATGGAGTAACTATTGGGTATTTCCTGTAAAGTTTATTTATCCTAGTCGTCATTTTCATCACTGTCCAACATGAAACTTGAAAAGCTTTATCATTTACGACGGACTTTAGTTAATTTAATACATAAAGATTGCAATATAAAACTAAATAAGTATAATTACTTCGGCTCTAGTTCCTTCTCCGTTGGGGAGTCTGGCTACTGCATCCTTGACCAGTGAAAGTATGGTAACATATGCCGGTCTGTTTGAGACAAGTAGTGCATGTTCCCTGGCTTTGCTAAAACCACTCTCTTTGTGGAAAACACCCTAATTTAGAAAAAGTTAAATATGTAGCAAAGATCATAATAAGAAGAAACATTCTGAAAAAAGGCAAACATATATTATTCTTACTTTTATTTGTTGAAACAAATATGAGCCAGAGATCGAGCCGCTCAAGAATGCGCATGTGCAATTTATATTCAGTACAGAAACAGTCATAAGAGTAGCAAGCTCTTGATTCTCTATCATAGTTATAGAAACAAGCTTTAACTTATTTCGATATGAATGTTTGTCGTCTAATAGCTGTCAAACAGTCATCTTGTATAATAACGTGTACAATTATTTTTATCTTAGTTTTGGTAGCAAACTATTGTAAACACTTTGCAATGAGATTTCAGACGATGGAAAAAAATGAAATCCTACGTAGAACATAGGGCATTGGAGTCGGTTCAAGTTACTGCTTCTTGCTCCAATGGGGTTTCAATATTATAGTTGCTCGGGTTGCGAGTCCTGTAGCCAGTGAATACGGTTTCTCCCCTCAGACATCCACCAGCAGATGGGAAATGACGGACACTAACAAGAAAAGGGTGTTTGACTTGAGACTGATTGATATTGGTCACATCAAATGTGCGTGTGTGCGTGTGTGTTTATGTTGGTATGTGTGAGCGTGCGTGCATGTGTGTGGTTCCAGCTAATTTGAATTCCCATTGCTACCGTCGCTGCTTCGTTGTTTTGCCTTTTAGATGTAAACCCCACATGGTAAATTTTTGTCCTTGCATCCTTAAAATGTTAGCATCATCACAGACGAGATTTACAACTTGCTTTTAATATACTAGTATATTAGTATACAGCCACTCAAAAATTTAAAGGTTATGTCCAGTTTCAACGCTACCAAAGATCTGTATGTTGTAACGTAAAGAGCATGTTTAGCTACTGCAGTCGTCCCAAATCTGCTAAATGACTTATGACTGTATTACTAGCGTAACGTCTGCGGATGGTGTCCGTACGTCAGAGAGGGGCTTTTCTTGATAGAAATGTACCAAGTCAACCGATGATCGAGTACTGTGACAATTTATAAAGACTGTGCGTACTTGAGTGGGTGACGAGAGAATCACCCATCTCACCCCGTTCAATCACTCTCATGGCTAATGGGGTACCATGATTACAACAAACAGATCTTTTTTAAAAAATCTGATAAAACTTATCAACGGCCAAAAACTGCCCACGCATCACAGCCCACGGACTTTAAAAAGCGTCCGTAAGAAACAAATAAAGAGCTTGAGGATAAGCGACAACATTTTGCAACATTGTATTAATTCACCATCGACAAGGAAACGGTAACAAAACAGATCTGTAACACGTCCTCAAGAAAATGCAAACGAATCAAGAGCGTTGGTAGTATGGGGAAGGGGGGGCTCCGAGAAAAATCGAGAAAAGAGCCCTCATGAAACAGCAGCTGAAGTAAGTGGTACGCACAATAGCTATTCAATTTTAATAGTACAAGTCCTTTACAGGCACTTGACAAATACAACATCGTACCTTCACAGCACCAACGACTGACTTTGAACCATTTGAATGGTATGTGTAAGGCTTATGCGGATTCTCGTATCGCTTTCGTTCCTGTAAGAAAACACAAGGACGGTACGTTTAGGAACAAGAACCAGTCAAATGCGTTGAAATAGAAATGTAATAACAAAAAATGTTACTACCTTTACATACTATAAACCGGAAGTAGCTAGCACAAAGCGTCTTTACAGGAATAAGGTTAGCAATCTTTAACATTAAGCAAGGACTGGAAAAAATAATATTACATATCATGCTCATAGAGTATACTACCATACTACCACAACTAAACTCTTTAAACGTGGTTTAAAACTTTAAACCCCCACTTTGCCCAAATTTCCATCATACTTTATTGAGAGAAACGTACAGAAACTCTTAATGTAATTGTGTCAATTAAACAGAGGCTATGTTGACATACCAGCTGAGAATGTTGGGTCGAGGAGCGTGGAGGAAATGAGTGCAATGGGCTTGGGTGGAAGGTAGACAAGGCTGATTCTTCCAAAATTCATTAAACTTAATTAACAAGAATTTCAATTGCATTACAAAAGTAGACCCTATTGCTAAACGGTTTGCCTTAACGTCTACACCTCCATAAAATTCTTATTCCACTCGTACGACGAGTAATGACTTTCCTCGTACAACCATTTATAGAGTTAGTTAACGCTTAGTGTTTTCCTCTTGTTCATAACTTCAACCTCTTCAAAGTCAGCTATCACCATAGTACAAAAAACGGTTGTAGCCACCATTTGGTCCCCATATATTGTTGGGAATGAGCAAGTTACAGTTTGTTATGTGATTTTTAGGGCTAGAAGAAAATGATGATCAGCAGACGTAGTGTAAAGTGAAAACATTTAATGGTACTTACTATTAAACGTGGCAGACATGATTCTAGTAAACATGACAACGAAAATTACAGACATAAAAGTACGAAAGAGACCAACGCCATTCTAGCAATACACAGAACGGGGTTATTTCTTTCGCATAAAATTAAAAGAAAAGTGAAGGCGAAACACGTGCAGTAGTCAACGGCGAGCAGGGTTTCCCATAACTGCTGTTTTTATTCCCAAATTTTTGTAGGATATATTGGAGCGATCAAAGAACTTAAGAAAACGAAATACTTTAATGATCCTCCGAAATATATTTCTTGACTTTCAATTTTCAACGACTTAGAGCATCCAAATACATTTCCCCTTTTGCCTTTCCATAACGTTGCCTCCTTTCCTTCACGGATAAGGTTTTGCACCTCACAACTTAACAACGAGCTAGAGGCCGGTTGGTCATTTCAACGTAACTTGCATCATCTGCCGCGGATAACTGCACATAACTTTAAATGTGTTACAAAAATACCCCCGCCTTTAAGAACTTATTTGTTTCAGCAAAAGTAAAGCAATAATGTCAGTGCTCCTCTGAGTCGAATTCTTTCTGATTGTCGTTTACCGTAACCGCAACTACCCCCGTCACACTAGCTCTTCTGTGACATAACGGTATGTGTGAATAGGTTTGCTTTAAAGAGTTGATCTTACCTGGTCTATAAAGTCCTGTTGATCTCTCGCTGAAACAGTCACAGTGCTTCCCTCCTCCCTGAAATTAACAAATTGTGAAGTACAGAGAATGTTTGTACCGGCTTAGCTTACAGTATAACGCAGAAAAGTTAGCACCGTTTTAGTAAGTTTAATCTTCATAAAGTCTTACAAATGCGGTGTAAAACGATCTCATGGTATAATAGGTACTATAATACTGAGCCTTAAAGAACCCCTTCGGAAGGCCTTAAATTTGCTTCCCCTGCGTATCAGGTTGAAGATGAAAGATGAGTAATTTAAATGGTCAATAATAAAATCGACAACATAACTCATACCTTGTCCCATCCGCATTTTCTCCACTTCCCTGGAAAAACGTGTCGTTATCCTGGAGATTAATTAGATAAAGATACATTTAGTACTTTCATGGGAAAAATGGAGTATCTAAATCTGCCAATTTTAATCGACATTCAAACATGTATAGAAAGCATAACAAAAAGGAACAAACATATCACGTTCAGACTTGTACTTCAAATCTAAAACGTTGTACTTCAAATGTAACTGAACCTCATTGTTGTCATGGTAACAACGTAGCTTTGAGTTTTTGTTTATCTTGTTACCATCATCTGACTCTTTGTAATTTTCTTGCCTTCGAGGGATCAATTGGCAAAAATTACTTAAAGTGGACATTTGTGACTAATTTTGGAAACGTTTACAATTGTAGCATTTCGTGTTGTCTGAGGTTTTTGGTAGACATGCTTCGTTATAGGTCCTTGAATGAGGGACATTGTTTGAATCTCTCCTAAATAAAATCTATGGTTCTCTCCTACATAGCTATACTTTCTACTGGCATTCAAGATTGCCAGACAAGAAAACATGACAACACGTATGACTAAAGTTTTCCTCAGTCATCCGGACAAAATCTGGGGAAACATTTCACCCAGTTCCACTATTTTATCTCTCAAGAGACCGTGCAACACAAAACAATGGCCAGGTGCACTAATTTACAAGTTTTAATTACGAATCATACCCCCACCCCCCCCCACCCTCCTTCCGCCGCTTCTCTACTATACCTCACTACAACATCATCCAAGTTTCGCCAAAATTTAATCATAATTTATGTCATCGTAATTTATGCTTCTGTCATCTTAATAATTTAGGTAGCTTTCTATAATATTGTTTAATATCAACTGTTACTTTAAAATATTGTAAGAAGCACATTTGCGGTACGCCAGGAACAACTGAAGAAAGGGAATGTGTTATTGAGAGCTAGGTATTATGATGCCAATATTTTAACCCCCTTCGTTATCTTTGCAGAAAATGTGGAGTACGCCAGGTACAACTGAGGAAAGGGAATGTGTTATTGAGAGCTAGGTATTATGATGCCAATATTTTGACCCCCTTCGTTATCTTTGCAGAAAATGGAGTCTGGGAGAAGGAGAACGGAATTTTGAAAGTTGCTATAGACTGGGTAGCACCATTCCGCAAAATGTCACATCTGCAACCAAAACACTTTAGGTATCCCATACAGGTTTGTGCATCATCATCCTGTAAGTGACACATTTTCTATTTTTCTAGTGTCTCGTCAAAACTGATCCATTGTGTATGAACAACTAAGTCGCATTTGCACGTATATTCGGCCAACAAAATCTGCTGTATTTATCCTTTACATGCCTGAGCGATTACGAGGTTAACCTCTGGCGAAGCAGTCCATGTAACATGACAGGCTCCATAATTGACAGGCATCGTAAGCGAAATGACGTAAGAACTTAAATAACTAATTTACCAGTTAAAACAGGCTGACAGAAACTTGAATTGCACGAGCTAGATAACCCACGTACGTCGTTGTCACTCATTGCGCAAACTTGGATTAGTAATGACTCAAATATTCTGATCCTCAGCAAGTTTACTGTAATAATGCTGGATTTACTTGTAA